>JASDQU010820158.1:49771-61864 GCA_032191745.1 Picea mariana
TAGTAGAAGCTACTGATAAATTTAAAGAAATCCTCTTTTATGAAGACATAAATCATTTACTTGGGTTTTGTGATCTCCTTAAATGAATTGAATATGGATCCTGAGAAGGTGAGAGAAATCAGAGAATGGTCGTCACCAAGGAGTATATTTGAGCTGAGAAGCTTCCATGGATTAGAGAGTTTCTATTGGAAGTTCATTAGAAATTTTAGTGGGATCAGTGCACAGATGATGGATACGGTGAAGAAAAGACATAAGTATTTCAAATGGACAGAAGAGGCCGAGAAAAGATTCAATATATTGAAGGAGAAGATAAAAAAACAATCGATTATGGTCTTGCCAGGTTTCGGGAAGACATTTCAAGTGAGATGTGATGCTAGTGGAGTTGCAATTGGAGCAATTTTGAGCTAAGATAATAGGCCTGTTGCATATTTCAGTGAGAAGGTGAACGACGCTAAAAGGAGGTACTCCACATATGATAAGGAATTTTATGCAATAATTCAAGCCTTGAAGAAATGGAGGAACTACCTTGTTCCAAAAGAATTTGTTTTGTATAGCGATAATCATGCTTTACAATTCATAACCAGATAGGAGAAGTTAAATAAGAGACACACTTAGTGGATCGAATTTATGAAAAATTTCACTTTTGTCATTAAACATATTTCTGGTAATGCTAACAAGGTTGTTGATGCATTGAGCATGAGATGTATGATTCTATAGGAATTTCAAGTGAATACCTTAGGGTTTGAACACCTTAAGGAGATGTACTATGATGATCCATATTTTAAAGAAGCATATGAAGCAAGAGACAGAAGTCAGTGGATAAAGTATATGATTCAAGATGGATTGTTGTTTAAGGGTTGCCAATTGTGCATACCAAAGTGTTCAATGAGAGAAAATCTGTTGAAGGAAAATCATAGTGGAGGTCTAGTAGGATATTTCGACCATGAAAAAACGTTTGCAAAGTTGAACAGTTCATACTATTGGACAGGTATGAGAGCATAGGTGAAGACATTTGTAAACAGATGTAAGATTTTGCATTATGAAAAAGGGAAGAAACATAATATTGGATTGTATCAACCATTTCCTATTCCAGACAATCTTTGGGATGCAATAAGCATGTATTTTGTGTTGAGATTTCCAAGAATCCAAAGGGGAAGCGATTCCATGTTTGTTGTAGTTGATAGATTCTCAAAGATGGCACACTTTATCCCATTCCATAAGACTAGTGATGCAACACACATTGCAAATTTGTTATTCAAGGAACTTGTGAGACTTCATGGGTTTCCCAAAAGTATTGTCTCAGATAGGGACACTGAATTTGTTGGTAATTTCTGGAGAACATTATGGAAGAAACTGGGGACATAACTATCCTTTAGTTCTGCATATCACCCTCAAACAGATGGACAAACTGAAGTGGTAAATCAAAGTTTAGGAGATTTGCTGAGGAGTTTGGTCATTGAACATCATAGCCAGTGGGATCAAATTCTGTCACAAGCAGAGTTTGCATACAACGACTCAATGAACATAAGTACGGGAAAGAGTCAATTCTAGATAGTGTACAGAATGAAACCAAGAGGAATATCATAATTGAGAGATCTGGAGCAGAGTGAATTCATAAGCGCTAGAGAGGAATACCTCGCTATAGAAATGCAAAAGATTCATAATCAGATCAAAGGGCAGTTGGAGAGGAGCAACAATGAATATAAACACAGAGCTGATTAACATAGGAGAGAACTTCAATTTGAAGTGGGAGATCAAGTTTTAGCACATCTCAGGAAGGAGAGGTTCCCAAGAGGAATATATAACAAACTGAAGCTGAAGACGATAGGACCATGAAAAATACTAAGGAAATTTGGTGCAAATTCTTATGAGATAGAGCTTCTAGAGGATGTGGGTATATCACCCATATTTAAATTTTCATACCTATACCCTTACATGGAAGATGACAAGAAAGAATCAGAAGATCATAAAACGATTCAGGGGGAGAAGCAGATGCCTGTAGCGGAGAAGCCACACATGGAGAAGATCATTGATCAGAGGATCAGTAAGAAGACTAGGAGAAATATTTATTTGGAGTATTTTGTAAAGTGGAAAGGACACCCGATAGAAGATGCTAGTTGGGTAAATGAAGTTGATATCCAGAGGGATGGGAAGTCAGTGTAGGAGCTCATGGACAAGAGTCCATGAAATTTTTTCCAGGGGATTATGATACAGGAGCATTGTTAACAAAGCACACATGGAGAGACAAATCAACACCCTAGCGTAGATTTTGAATCATTTTTGGAATATTAAATGCTGGCGTTTCCTGCAAATATTTTTTAAATGGATTGAAAATTGGAGAAGATCTAAACATTGGAAGCTGAACGATCACGAGAAATCTGGGAGTTTCACTCTTATAATTTAATGTAATGGTGATTAAGGAGTAATTAGTTTTTTACTTCAAGAAGATAGGTTTTTGGAGGGAACCCTAGGAACCCTCTGGGATAAGTAGAGGTGTTGTATGCCCAAATGAGGCTGTTGGATATTAGGTTAATGGATACAATGGTAGCTACAAATTAGTAGGAGATTACTGTGATTTAGTTGTTGTTGAATTTTAGTTATTGTTGTTTTATCACAGTTGTAGTCATTTTACATTTGAATGAAGATAACATAGGGATATTGACCCAAATGTGTGGTGTTTTTTTTTTTTTTGTAAGTGAGTTGAGATTCTGTATTACTGAGTAAAATATTGTACAAAAAAGGCTGAGGGGTGGCCCCTAATCTGCCAAAAAGGAAACTAGAGCAGGGGTCCCCAAGCTGTGCTATCTACATTAGTGAAAGGATGGCTGGGTTTCCACTCGGGGAAACTGACCCAGTCTCCATAAGTTCGTTTAAATAAGAAAAAAGAACTATACCATCTGAAATACATAAAAGTGAGAGCATATACCATGAGCTGGTCCTATATTGATAAGAAAAAGAACTTGAGTTCGTGCTGTGCTAGTCCACACAAATTGGGTGGCTTTCATCTCCTGCCTTCCTTACCTAGTTTTCCTTTTTCTGCTCCACTGTGCGCGTCCTTCTGATGTTGGCTGGTGTTTTGTGTCGGTCTGTTGGAGTGATGTCCATGTGATGGACATAGCAATGGTAGAGTTGGAATTGACCAGCCAGTCAGTCTACTTTTTCTCCTTGGTTTCTCTGGTTCTCTGCTATGCCTCTTACACTGGCTTCCAGGTCACTAAGGCGGCTTAGGATTTCCATGATTTCCTTCTTGCGGTCTTGGTTTTCCACCCTGTTGGTCTCGTTTATTTTTTCTCTCAGATTTCATATTAACATTTTTGTATGCCAGGGTTCCTCCACTATTTTGTGGTAGAGGGTTTTCCTGGCCAGTGTGGCCCCTGGGTCCCTTAACCCATCTGCTTCTTGGATGAGTTCCACCCAAGCTTTTCCCTGGCGCTTGGGGTTGACTTCCTACTCCCATCTGTCGATGATTGCTTTAGTCTTTGTATCTGCCTTCTCGAGGAAGGTGCCTTTGGCCTCTCTGGCCGCCTATTCCATCCTAGTGATATTCCAGGCGCTTATTGGGAGTTCCTCCCCCTGGGGTCCCCTCTTACTCTGGGTGTTCTTCATTCTTACCATCTTTTCTTGTAAGCCGTGGCTTCTGTCGCAATTTCTTTCTCTACTACTACTCTCCCCTTACTGGTCTCTGAAATTGCTGCTAGTTGGTCCGTCGATATCCCTGATGCTTCTTCTTTTATAGAGTTTCCCTGGGGGTGGTCTTCTCCAGGTAATCATTTGTCTCCCATAAAGGCATATCTTTTGGTCCTTTATCTCTGTTTCTGAGTGTATGCGCTTGGGAGCTCTGTCGTCATTCTAGCGTCAATATTTTTCCTTACACATTGTCCTCCAATCATTTCCTCCCTTGGGATCTGGGTGTAGATGAGGTGTACCCATACCTACTGTCAGGCTATCCCTTTAGTCTTCGTCCTTTTCTGACTGCGTCTTACTCTTTCCATTCTCCCACGGCCAACCCCTGTACTTCCTTCTACTGACAGGACCTTGGTATCGTACCCCTTCTTGTGGTGTGACTGTGATTTGCATTGTAACTTGTGTTTAAAAGGTGACCTAATGGATTCGGCCTAGATCCTACTTGCCCTTTGCTTAAATTTGTGTCTCCATCCTCGATGTGGTCGCTCGTACTTCGGCTACCATCATAGTCCTTTTCCGCTATATGGGTACAGTCTGTCTGAAATCGGCCACTTGGGATGCTAATCCATGTGGCATACAATTCTGATCCTTCCTTGTCGACCCCTTCATTAGAAATTCTATCCACCATTCCATTTGCTGACCTACAGACCTAGTGTAGCTCCACTGTGATCCCTATCTGCAGATGTTCCTGAATCTTCTGTAGATAGTATGCCAAGTGCCAATGCCTCTGTATTTTTCCCACTTTGGTGTCATTTTGGAGTTTCCTTATTGTGTTGATGACTAGCATGGAGTCGCCTTCCACTATTACATTTTCCATTCCTTCCCTATGTAGTATCTCCAAGCCTATCTCCAATGCTCCAAATTCTGTAGTGTTGTTTGTTCAATTCCCCAAAATTCATGTGTACAGTTGGATAATTCTTCCTTCATTGTCCTTGATTAATCCCCCCATACCAGTCTGTCCTGGGTTTCCCTTCGACGCTCCGTCGAAATTTATCTTGAGGGAGCCCTCTGGTGGCGGTTTCCAGTTGCGCTCACGTAAACTTAGTTGCAACATCCATCTCACCTGATTGGGGTTGTGTATTCCTTTCACTTGGAAAGCCTGTAGAATTCTAATATCTCGATCAGTGAGTTGCGCTCCTCCTGTTCGAAGGTTGTGGCTCTGTACCATTTCCCTTGTCATGGCTATTACTATTTCCTTGATCTTTCTAACCGTTCAACTTTGGTTCCTAAATATGCGCCGATTCCTTTCCTTCCAAATTTCCCAAATGATCATGTCGGGGGTGAGGGTCCAACAAAGATTCACCTCTTCATTGTGGCTGTAGTTTTCCTCCTAGGTATTTATAGTTGTAGAAATGTTTCCTCTGACCCTATTAGACTGATGGAAAATGCCTGTCACCCAGTCCCATAATTATGTTGTGTAAGGACATTCATCCAAGAGATGGTTCGTTGTTTCCACCTTTTCTTCACATAGGTGGCATCTTGAAGGGCCTATGAAACCTCTCTTCTTTAGGTTCTCCCAAGTTAGGATTCGGTTGTGTAGTATTATCCACTGGAATATTTTTATTTTTAGCCATTGGGGGCTATTTCAGAGCTTGTCCCAATGATACGCCGCAACTTCTTGATCCTGGTTTGTTATGTAGTGGCATACTTCTTTAAGGTTGAATTCACCTCCATATTTGTGCCCCCATCTCAGCTGGTCATTTCCATCTGTGACTGCAATTTTCCTTCTCCCCAATTCCTCTTCCATTTCTTTAACTGCTGTTGCGGTCTGGTCTTGAGTCTGTGGGGTGAGAGTGTTCCAAATTCTCCATTTGTTGCGCTCTGCTTCTTGTTTCCAGTATTGGTAAACTCAGGTTTTGCCTTGATCCATCATCTCCTATTGGAGTTCCTCCTGGCCCATTTGTTCCATTTTGGGTTCCTGTTACCAGGCGTCCTCCCAGAATCTAGTGGTTCTGCCATTCCTTATTTCCCAAAAGCTGTGTGTCTAGATCCAGGTCTTGTTGCGCTAGGATAATTTCCAGATGGATGAACCCTCCTTGGTGCCTCTGAAGCAAATTTTGTCCTGGTTACTAATATCTGGGGCATACTTTTCCTTCCATAGGTTAACCCATGGCGTGGTCGTTTCTTTCACCCATCTCCACCAGAGCTTCGCCCCATAGGCGTCGTTGTTTACTTGCGGGTCATGTAGCCCAAGGCCTCCCTTGCTCTTTGGATTACACACCTTCTCCCAAGACACTAATGCCCATTTTTACCTTGTTTCTGCTCTACACCACAAGAATTCCCTTTGTATGTGTTGGCATCGGAAGTCACTCTTGGATTGCAGCAGGAGCAGAGCCCGACGCCCATCAGGTTATGTCACGATTTGCTTATAGAGGGTGATCGAATGGAAGAAAACTCGAAACAATATCGTTATAACTCCGAAACTAGGCTAGACATGCACAGGCAGGTAAGGTCTTAGTTAAACTTCAGACAGTGAGTTGTAGTAAGGGTGAATAGGAGGAAGACTTCTGTGAGGAAAAGATGAGGGCTGTTGTAGGCATCAAGCTTCTAACAGCCTGTAGAAGAAAAACTTGAACATAAGAACTTCTTACACTCAAATGTAGGCAACAATGGAGAATATAACGATGTTACAATAAATCCTTTATCATAACACAGTCACAGTAATTCACACGAATCAGTTGATCATGAAATCTCTTAGTATGAGATGAAGCTAGATGGGATAAGAAAGCTGTCTGTCATAAAATAAGAAATTTCACATACAGTTGCATAACCAGAGAACTAGAGCGTCCATTAAAACTTTACAATTGGGAGCTTTGCTCTACCATTGATCCTTACAAAAATAGAAAAACCGAGTATATATACTCAAAAAAATTCGCCCAACAGAGGTGTGCTTCAACCTCCAAGGCGTGGCATCCTTTTAGTGAAACCTGGATGAAAATCCTTCGTCAGATGCCACCTTAACTCAGCGTGGCTCTTGCAGGGGGGGGACCTGCACACAAGGGTACCATGGGCTGATTGCTCTAGGCCTCCCATACCTTCCATTTATGGCTCGAGCTGAGGTTTCACCTACCTACTCGATTTTCATTAACTATTTCCCCAGGGAGTGGCCGAGATGATATTCTTAGGAGAAGACCACGTGCCTTCTCTCTATGGCTCGGAGGCTAGCCTCCCGCTCTTCTGGCACCACCCTCAATGTAACCCAAGGCCATGACCTGGCACCTCTCTCCAAGGGCGCTTTGGCATTTCTTCTTTCGGGGGTTTCTACTTCCCCTGCCTTCAAATTTCTTAGTGCCCAATCTCACGAAATGGCCCTCCAGGATCAATGGTTGGATCGGCTTTAAAACTAACGGCCACAATCATTTTTCCTTGAACACATTGGCTCCACGTCCCTCCTCTTCTTTGTCCCTTTTCTGTATGACCCAGTTCTATGACCATGGGCCCGCACTTAGAGGCACCTTCGCATCTCGCGTATCATGGATGGGAGGGAGCTGATCCTTGCTCTTCAAAGTCATGATAGGCGATGTGGCGATAGAGCCCAATCGGTGAGCCACGTGTCCCTCCTTGATCGGACGGCTCTGAACTTCTTCGACGATACTGTGGGCCCGAATCTTGGGCACCTTCGGCATCTCGTGTATTGTGGATGGGAGGGAGTTGATCCTTGCTCTTCAAAGTCACTATAGGCGATGTGGTGATAGAGCCCAATCAGTGCACCACGTGTCCCTCCTTGATCGAATGGTCCTGAACTTCTTTGGTGATACTGTGGGCTCGAATCCTGGGCACCTTTGGCATCTCACGTATCGTGGATGGGAGGGAGCTGATCCTTTCTCTTCAAAGTCACGAAAGGTGAAGTGGCGATAGAGCTCAATCGTGCGCCACGTGCTCCTCCGGGATGGATGGCCTGGATCATTTCGGCGAGATTGCAGGCCCGATTCCTATGCTAAACATGGCACAATTCCGCCAGTCGCAAATATCCATCGACCAATGATCTGCTCCATCGATCGATCCTCGCTACCGGACACTGGATCATGCGTTTGATAACATTTTAAGCCCAAAATAGAGATTTTATGTGCTGCACGATGTGCTCACAGCGACATGCTTGGAAAAAATTCCTTTGTTGGACTTTTAGGCCTACTTCTTCGCAGCTCGGGCTATGGGCTCAAAGGAGAGAAAACAACTCACACCTCTTAACAAGAATTAATGTTAACATTAGGCTCCATGGGGGATAGAGTCATCCCTGTGATGATCTAAGAACTCATTTGTAGCTTTAGTGCCTTGCTATTGGGATATGGAGTCATTTACTAAGATGAAAAATAAACAAAAAACCAAAAGGACAACATTTACAAACAAAGGAGCCATCTAAGGCTCAAACAAAACACTTCTTCAGAAAATGCCCATTTACTACGCTGTTAAAAACCTCCTCAACCTCCAAATCCTGCAACCTGTACGTGGTATTTGAGAAAACCTCAGAGATTTTGAAGGGCCCGATCCATAGGGCATTAAACTTGCTATGTTTTCCCTTATCCTGTCTAGGTGCATCCCACTTAAGCACCAAATCCCCAATCTCAAACTCCTTCTTCCTGACCTTCCTGTCAAAGGCCTGTTTGACCTTATGTTGATGACTATGAGCTATGTCCATCACCTGTTCCCTGATCTGTTGTACTTCCACCATCTGATGAATCCTTCTGACCATATGATCTGGCTCTCCTTCGTAATATTGAAAGAACTTTTCTACAGGTAAGGCGAGCTGAGTGGGAAAAACCGCCTCTATTCCGTAAACCAGCTGAAAAGGAGAGGTGCCCAGGGACTTCTTCATTGTCACTTGATCGGCCCATAGAGTGAATTTGAGCTTTGAATCCCAAGCCCTCTTATTGTATTCCAATAATCTTTTAATGAGCTTGATTAGGCTTTTATTGGAAGATTCTTCTAGTCCACTTCCTTGAGGATAATAGGGGGTGGAGTGAATTAGCGAGATCTCAAACTGCTCACAGAACTTAATCAGAGGATCGGATTTGAACGAAGCAGCATTATCAGTGACAATACTGCTGGGACAACCAAATCTGGCTATGATATCCTCTAGGAAGCTGATAATTACTTTGTGTGATGCACTTTTGGTGGGGGCAGCTTCTATCCACTTGGTGAAATAGTCTGTTGCAGTCAGGATCCATTTGTGTTGGCCACTTGAGGGAGGATGGATTTCCCCAATGAAGTCCAACCCCCACTGTTGAAAAGGTGCTGAAGCTACTACAAGCTTCAGTGGCAGTGGTATAAGTTGCTTCTTTCCTGAGAACCTTTGAAATTTGATGCAAGCTTTGACTTCTCTGTAGACATCAGTGAATAAGGTGGGCCAATAGTGCCCAACTCTGAGAATTTTGTGAGCTTTGGTCTTCCAAAAATAATGTCCTCCACAAAGGACACTATGAAATTCAAATATAACATTCTGGGATTCCTGTGGGTTCAAACACCTCATCAACACCCCTAGAGGGTCTCCCCAGTACAAGACTTGGTCAATGAGGCAATATTTGACCGCCTTGAGTTTTAAAGATCTTGCCTTACTTTTACCCATTCCATCAGGGGGCTTCAACTCCTATAGAAAGTACAAAATGTCTTGATACCAGGCACATTCTATCAGTGATAAGCCATCCTGAGATCTTTGGCTGGGCAACTCATCTTGCTGAGTTCCTGAGAAAGTATTGATCAAACTAACCCCCAAGGCTCTGCAATTGGATTAAGCTAGTAGCTTGGCTAAACCCTGCCCCTTAACCAACTTGGTGGGCTTTATTTCCAGGTAAAACTCAAGGATCTTAGCAATCCATTTACCTCTTCTCCCATCTATGTTAGGCTGTATAAGGATGTCCTTCACAGACGCCAAAGGAACGTATGCGGTCACTCTTGAGTGCAAGACATAGACTCTGAAATATTTGAGACCAAGGCATAGGCCTGTTTCTCCATGATTTCATACCCGATTTCTGCATCTCTTAATGATTTAGTGAAGAAGGCAATGGGTTTCTATTGCCCTTCCTCATTTTTCTACAATAAGACTGCTGCTACTATATCAAAAGAAGCAAAAGAAAAAACTAGGAAGTCTTTGGAATAGTCAGGACTGATCAACACAAGTGCCTCAGTCAATGCCCTTTTTATTTGGACAAAATATTCCCTGGGTTCAATGGTCCATTTCACTTCATTTCCCTTTCTGAGCATGGCTGTGACGTGTTTCACCAGTGCAACAAAATTTGAGATGAACCTCCTCAGAAAGTTAATCTTTCCTAAAAAGGCCTGGACTTCCTTTTAGACCTGGGAAGTGATAGGGTCTGAATTGACTCTACTCTGCTGGGATCAATTTTCACTCCTTCTACTGATACTATATGGCCTAACAACTTTTCCTCCATCATAGCAAACAAAGATTTCTTGGGGTTTAGGAAAAGACCAAACCTCCGACATTTCAAGAAAACTTTCCTTAAGTGATAGTAGTGCTCTTTATCAGACCTGGAGAATACTGTGATGTCATCCAGATAGATCACCACAAATTGATCTCTCTCTCTAATGAAGGCTATTTCCATGGCTCGCTAAAATGTTGCTCTTGCATTCATTAGTCCGAACGACATTTTGGCATACATGAATGTGCCCCAAGGAGTGGTGAAGGTTGTCTTTTCCCTATCCTCAGGCATGATCGATATCTGATTATAGCCAGAAAATCCATCAATCATGGATATCCTGGATGCACCAGTTACCCTCTGCAATATGTGTTCCATATTAGGTAGGGGGTAATTGTCCTTTCTTGAGATTCTGTTCAGATTCCTGAAGTCGACGCAAAGCCTAATTTCCCCACTTTTCTTCCTTACCAGGACCAAATTGGCCACCCATTTGGAATATCTCAATGGGACAATGATTTGGGCATCTAACAACTTCTTCACTTCTTTCTCCATGACAGGCAGCAACATGGGATTTATCTATCTTAGCTTCTGCCTAAATGGCCTAGCCTCTTCCTTCAGTGGGATCTTATGTTCAATGACAGATGTGTCATATGTCTTGCGGTCTTCATAGTTCCATGTAAACACATCAAAAAATTCTCTTAATAACTCAGTATATTTGGCCCTCTGTTCTCTGGTCAAACTGCTTGACAACTTGACAAGATTAGGCTCCTCCTGTGTGCCAATGTTGCACTCAACCGTGTCAACATCTTCATCTTATCTTTTACTGCCACATCATTCCCATCGAACAATCTTTCTAAAGGGACTAGTCCCCTTGGAATGTGATTGTTGGGAAACTAAATAATATGGTGATTAACAATTTTATTTAAGAATACCTCAGAGTGAGGGTTGCCTTCGGGATCGGTGTCCTGATCAATGTGCAATGCAGAAAACTCATCGACGGACTGAATATTTTTTTCAATTTCAAGATCGTCTTCGAATACCTTCCAATGCTTTACATTGTCCAGGATGGATGGCCTATATCTTATCTCGACCCCACATGGGATCTTCAGCGATAGAGGGATCCTAAACAGACTAGCTGAGACAACTAAGGAATCGACCAAAGTATTATACTCCCTTGGGACAAAAGAAATGTTGAAAGCTGAGAAGAAATTATCAATCAGGTCCCATACCTTGTTCCTGTAACTTCTGAGCCAAGGATGCTTGGCCCAATAGACATTCCTGACTTGTTGGATTATCAATTCAGCATCTCTGAACACTGCCATCTCCCTTATTCCCATTTCTGTTGCAGCCCTCATACCCAGAACAAGAGATTCATACTTTTCCACATTGTTGGTGGTTTCAAATTCCATCTTGTATGACAGGGATATGGTCTCTTGAGAAGGTGACATGAAAACCACTCCAGTGCCAGTGCCTATATTGGAGGAAGCTTCATCAAAGAACATATTCCAAATAGAGGTGGTTGGAGAAGGTATATCCTGATTAAAAATAGGTTGCTTTCGGATCTGTAAAGGGGCATTAGGAGTTTCAGTGATCTGCAATAAACTAGACCCCAAATCAGTGTTAAGTGCAAAGATGGGATGATTGGTGGGGTTTGCTTCATCACTAACAATATAGGCTAGCTGAGCTTCTCTGTACAACCTCCCATGTTCCCCTCCAAAGACTGGAATGGTGGCATATGTGAGATCCATCTGTAATTTTCCTCCGAGTCTTTTAATCCAGGACCTAGACAACAACATGCCAAACTTGGGGGGAACATCTGCTACCACAATGTCCATGACCACACTCTTCATTGGCAGCTGAAATAAAGAGACCACCAAGTATTTGATGACTCCAAGACATTTCACCCTCCTTGAATCAAAAGAGTACAAATCATGATAAGCCTTTGTCACTTCCAGTCCCAATTCTTCCATGACTATTTTGGGCATAAGGTTGTGGGAAGCTCCTGAATCCATGAGGCAATTATGCAACACTTTATCAT
>JASDQU010820159.1:835-30333 GCA_032191745.1 Picea mariana
AAGGCCTTTTTACAATAGACGGGAATGCCAAAAGTCCTAGACATCCAAAAACCTAACCCTAGGAGATGAAGCGCCAAAAGTCATGTGGGCCCCGTTTGGGTAAGTTGGTGCATCAACTTCCCGGGGTCGTAACTTTTGCATACGATCTCCGTTTTAGGCGTGTGATAGCTCGTTGAAAGGGTTTCGTCGAGGAGATTCATTTTAGGGGCTCAATTATGCCTTCAGATATCATTGAGAACCTCGATCTTGAAAAACCTTCATTTTGGCCCTCAAAATGGCCCCGGAAGAGAAAACCTGCTAAAAATAGTAAATTGCCAAAATGGCCAGAAAACTGTTTTGAACCATTTATAAAAGGTGGGTGGCCCCCGATATCCACCTGGATCAATGATATTGAGCAGTTGTCCTTATATACTCTTGCATGCGTCTTTTTATGATTGTTAAACCTTTATTATGCAACATGCACTTGTAATAACCAACATACAACCATAATAATCAACATGCAAACACAATAACCGAAGAACATCTCAATCACCCAACTAAAACGCATCCAGAAACCCCCAGTGTATCAGATATACATGCTAGAGCAGTAGAACAGTAGCAAATATCTTGATCAGTCGGATCAGGGATATTTCAGACTTCGTGGGACCTATAAACCCACCAAGAAAGCTCACAGGAGCAAGGTATATTATCACTGCGATAGAATACCTAACTAGATGGGTTGAAGCAAGAGCAGTCAAGGACTGTAGTGAAACTATAGCTGCACGCTTTATATTTGATGACATAATAACCAGGTTTGGATTCCCTAAGACCCTTATGAGTGATCAAGGCACTCATTCCATCAACAAGACAGTTGAAGCCTTGATTGAATAATTTGCAGTCCATAATCAGAAGAGTACACCTTACCATCCATAAGCAAACGAAGCGGTTGAAGCATTCAACAAAATCTTGGAGACAACATTGACAAAGATTTGCAATGTGAATAGGGATGACTGGGATTTAAGAGTACCAGTAGTACTCTGGGCTAATAGAACCACTTGCAAGAAATTAACAACGCAGACCCCTTTCAAGTTGGTTTACGGTCTTGAAGCTATTGTCTCGATGGAGTACTTGGTACTGAGCTTAAGAATTGCTGCATTTACATACATGAATGATATTGGTGTTGTTCGTAAGAGGCTTTCCCAGCTGGTTGAACTAGAAGAAGACAAATTTATGGCAGGATTCCATCAGCAGGTACAGAAGGAAAGAGAGAAGGCCTATCATGACTGACACATCAAGAAAAAGGAATTTAAGCAAGGTGATTTAGTACTGGTGTATGACAGTAAATTTATAAGACATACAGGGAAGTTCAGAACACATTTGCTTGGACCATATGAGATCGCCTATGTTACAGAAGGAGGAGCTACGCAACTGAAGACATTGAAGGGAGAATGGAAAGAGGGATTAGTAAATGGGAATCAACTGAAGTTGTACTATGACAACCAGCTACCTCACAACTATCAATAAAAGCAAGGAAGAAAAGTGTCTAGGTACCAGGTGTAGTTGAAACTGGGTACGAGACACATAAAAGACAGTCTACACAAGGATGGGAAGGAGACATGGAGTAGAAAGCAAAGGCTGCACTCCGCAGTCCAAATTCGAAGTGACATGGAAGGGTCAGAACTGAAGTGCCTTGGGATGAGTCATAGGTGAGTGTTGGGGGCCTGTTGGCCCTTGGTTATGGAAGGAAGTGAAGATCAAGGAAGAAAAGGTAAAACAATAATTGCACGGGAAACACAGTGACTGTCACTGGGTCGAAGTAAGAAAAAGAGAAGAAAAGATGGAGTGAAGTACGAAAAATAAAGCCATTGAATGAGGAGATCAGGGATGACGGATCAACAGGAGAAAAGAATCATGGAAAAATCAACAAGTAGAGAAATCTACCATTGGATGCTTTGGAGAACCGCCTGACGAGGAAGGAAAGACGGGCTGGCGAAGCCCAGAAAACGTGGGTCAAGTTGACCTAGGGTTTTAGACACCTAGGGTTTTGGGTAATTAGGGTTTTGACACCTAGGTTTCGACCTAAGGCTGTCGATGAGGGAATGTAATGTATAAATAGAGGTCGAGAGGACCTAGGTCAGGTCGGTAGTAGCATTGGGTATTGTTATTGATTGTGGTTGATTGAGAGATTATTGCACTGTGAGAGAGGGAAGTGCTGAGAGTGAGAGACTTCTAGTATTGTAAGACCTTCAACTGGGTGCGAAGATCAGATCCTGCAGCTAGGTGCACAGAAAGGGTAGAGAAGAAGAGAGAGGATCTGTTGGCCAGAGCACAGATCAGAACTGTAAGCTTTATCTTAATATATCATAAGCATAGTTCTGTGGACGTATCCCTAGAGAGAGGGTGAACCACGTACATTTTGTGTTGTATGTGTGATTGATGCCTGGATTCCTGTCATTGTTATGCTGTCATTTGCATTATTGTGTTAGATCAGATCTATAGCTGCCTATAGTAGATCTAGTTGATAAGTGACACAAAAATGCTACATTATTGTTGTATTAGTTCCACTTG
The DNA here is from genome assembly GCA_032191745.1 of Picea mariana. Classification (NCBI taxonomy): domain Eukaryota; kingdom Viridiplantae; phylum Streptophyta; class Pinopsida; order Pinales; family Pinaceae; genus Picea; species Picea mariana. The sequence goes on from JASDQU010820159.1 coordinate 3,383, forward strand.
ATATTCCCCTAGTTGTGGACATCTCTGTCTTGCAACCCCCCTCTTAGCTGCTTCGGGTGAGACTGCATCTGCTTCGCAGGTATTGCCGAAAGGGCCAGTAGCTAGGGCTTGTTGGTGCACTCTTGGAGTGAACCCCGGGTCTGCCCTTGTGCCAACACAGATTCCTTTTATTTGGACTGGGTGATTAGTACACAGAGTACACAGGAGAAGATCCATGCTCTATTGGATCAATTCACTGAGGGTTTAGAAATAATAATTGGGAATGGTCGATTTCCAATTTGGTGGTGGGATCCTGGCATTCATTGGAGTGATAGATTTCTTTAGATGATGAGGATGATCGATAGGGTCATGTTAGTGATTGGTCTACGTCATTGTGAGGGTGTTGTGAGAGAAGTTGTCGATATTTGTGTTATATGTCAAGGTAGGTTTTTCCTCACGATACCTAGAATCTATTCTACTCACGGGTCAATAGATATTGACTTCATTGCAGTGTTTTAGCGAGACATGATCTAGGAAAATGTGGTCAGTCCTTTCAAGAAATTTATCTTGGGGGTTCAGGGGAGTAGAGCACAGTGTGAGCATGGTGATAATATGACCATGATTAGAGGGATGGAATGAAAACATGATGGTTCCCCTTGGATATTAGTGTTTGAAAACTCAATAGCTGATGTATATGAGATGTCCAATTTTTGCATTATAGAGTTTATTCTTGAGATGATTAGGATTGGCTACATGGAGGAGTGGTCTTCTGAGGAGTTGACCAAGTTTTTGTAGCTTATGATTTCTTGTCTTATCAAAGGTGGTCAAGGGGATTCTTTTGTTAGCACCTTGTAGATCAATGATATGAGCATAAAGTGTTTCAAATCATTTAGGCTGGCCCGAGAGAGGTTCACATGGAGGGGATTCATAGACGTTGTAAGAGGATATATGGGGGAGTGTACGACTTGGAAGTAGAGTAGGTTGGAGCACACTCATCCCACATGATTGATGCAATCCTTGACCATTTCTAGGAGAGAGTGGGGGATCGCATTGATCAATTGAATCATAGGTTTACCGAGGGTTCACGAAACATATAGTATGTGTGTAGCGATTGACCAGTGATCAAAGTTCACGCACTTTCTGGTGATGTCTTTGGAGTGTGGGGAAACACAAGCGACAAAGCTACCTAGTGGAGATATCTTTAGAATCCATGAGAAACTTGGAGTCATTTCGAGTGATTGGGACAAACTTCCTTTTTCAGTATTCGAGATTGAGCATGGCAGTGGATCTGCATGCCATGACTTCACATGGATGTTTTTGCAGGCTACTCTTCATGGTAGCAGGTTCATCTCTTACATGTATTTCAACTTAGAGTTCCAAGAGAGGAGGATGAAAAATAGGAATAATAGTCAAATGTTTATGATCAAGGTGGCAAAAAAACATGTTGGTTTCTTTCTAAGATTATCTTGGGATCATGGGATTTCAGTAGCAGACATATAGGTGATAGCCATTTTTTGCTTCCATGAGATTGGTTCCATAATATAGGAGTTCTTTGAGGGGTTGATCGAGTTGTTGCAATACCAAGTTGCTCTACTTAGCAACAATATTCATGAGGCCTCTTATGTCCTCACCTTTCCAGATCCCACGTTGAGTGGAGGATGCTTCAGATCTTCTAGGGTGGTTTGGGACCTTGGTATCATTTTCAATTTCAGTATATCTCAACCAATGGAGCATCAAATTGTGATGGCATTGCTTGAGGAAAAGCAATGTTTGGGAAGGGAGGACTGTAATGTCCCCATTTTTGGATGCCCATGCTCTGCAATCAGAAGCGACCTTGTGAGTTTATGTCATTCTGACAACAGGAGTAAAATGAGGTTAACAATGAGCTCATGCAATTTGGAGGAGTTATATGGGGCCCAGGCTAGTCCATTCACCATCTTTCATCTTCAGAATCATTTCCGCACAATTTTCTCTTGGTTTCATGGCATTATGACGATTTTGGTAATTTTGGGTTATTATTGAGCATACTTTAGTTAAATACACTAAGGGTGTTATTTGGATCATATGATCTAACGGGATACCTTTGTGTAATAGATTTTTGGAACCAGGATGAAAATATATAAAGGTTGGGATGATGAGAAAGGGACTTGCAACATCTGGGAATGTCTTAAAACCCAATTAACCACTTTCCAACATTAAAAAGGGGTTAAAAAATGGGAATAGGAGTTATATGGATTCGATAAAAAAAGGTAAAGATCTAGAAGGAGTGTGGAGAAGTATAAAGGAAGGGTATTAATTCACCTTCCTCATGATGATTTGATCTCTTATTTGGAGTGCTCTTGGAGTCAAGGTTTTTGTTGGGGTTTTGACAAAACCCTTCCATTGCTAGTTTGGTTTTGGTGGTGCAACATCCACCCTAGCTAGATATGAGGGGGACAAATTCATGATATTTATTTGAGTTTCATCTTTGGGTTGATCGAGTTGTTGCAGTACCAAGTTTCTCTACTTAACAACAATATTCATGAGGCCTCTTATGTCCGTACCTTGCTAGATCCCACATTGAGCGGAGGATGCTTCACATCTTCTAGGGTGGTTTAGGACCCTGGAATCATTTTCAATTTCAGTATAGCTCAACCAATTGAACATCAAATTTTGATGGCATTGCTTGAGGACAAGCAATCTTTGGGAAGGGATGACTGTAATGTCCCCATTTTAGGATTCCCATGCTCTACAGTCGGAAGCAACCTTGTGAGTTTATGTCAGTCTGACTAGAGGAATAAAATGAGGTTAACAATGAGCTTGAGAAATTTGGACGAGTTATATGGGGCCTAGGCTATTCCATTCACCATATTTTATCATCAGGATAATTTCCGCACAATTTTCTCTTGGTTTCGTGGCATTTTGATGATTTTGGTAATTTTGGGTTATTGTTGAGCATACTTTAATTAAATACACTAAGGGTGTTATTTGGATCATATGATCTGAGGGGATACCTTCGTGTAATAGCTCGTTCGAACCATGATGAAAATATCTAAAGGTTGGGGTGATGAGAAAGGGACGTCCAACGTCCAAGAATGTATTAAAATCCAATTAACCACTTTCTAACATTAAAAAGGGGTTAAAAAGGGGGAATAAGAGTTATATGGATTCAGTAAAAAAGGTAAAGATCTAGAAGGAGTGTGGAGAAGTATAAAGGAAGGGTATCACTTCACCTTCCTCATGATGATTTGATGTCTTATTTTGAGTGCTCTTGGAGTCAAGGTTTCCATTGGGGTTTTGACAAAACCCTTCCACTATTGGTTTGGGTTTGGTGGTGCAACATCCACCCTAGCTAGATATGAGGGGGACACATTCATGATCTCCATTTGAGTTTCATCTTGTGATTTACCTACAATTATTGATGCAACGATTTGTTGGAGATTCATGGTCTAGCTAGGAGGACCGAGTTGTCTTTGTTTTGCATGATGATTTATCATCTTTGCAGGCCGTGTAATCTTATAACAATCATGGGAGATATTTGTGGAGACTCATGGAGCCTAGAAGGATAGCTGGAAGGCTTAGAGAGGGTTTAGGAGGGTCGAAACCCTTCCTAAAGTTACAGGTTGTGGTGTTTAGGGTGTCGTGGGCACTAGATTAGGGCCATCAGCCCATTGAAGGAACTGTGTGGGCAAGGAGAGGGTCATGGGCCCCTTTTGCTGAGCCACAAGGGTCCTTTGAGGAGCCTACCCATATTTTACATGGTCGTGAGGAAGAGAAGAGGTCGAAGGTGGATTGTTTGTAGGATGACTGACTCAAGAGGAGAGTTGTAGTCTCTTTAGGCTCAAATCGTGATGGTTTAGAGTGGGTCGAGTTCCTTTTGTTGAGGTTATGGGCTTGGAGAGGTCAATGTTCAACCTGGAGAACTAGTTGAATAGTGGAAACAACGATTGAGGGGATAGAGACATCATTTCCAGGTTTTGCTTGAGCATTGCATGTTTTTTTGATGTATTGTAGATACGACAACAACCTTTAGAAACTTAATATTGTTGTATTTCGAATTCCATCCATAATAAAAATGCCTCTTATATCTCTTCTATTTCATGATTAATTTGGGGTGTATGCGATATGTTTGATGTAATGTTCATGGTTAGAATGCATACCAATTGTTTGTGAGAAGATATCAAACAAGTTTTGGCATTAAAACCTATGTATGCAAACTATTCGACAAAAACACTCATTCAAAACACAATATAGAACATAATATCCTAGCCTAGAGCAACAGGTATATTACACCTGGTGGACTGGTGACCCGATAGGCCCGGTGGTCCCAATATCAAGGGAACCAAATCAATGGTTGACATTTGATTTAAAATTGATCAGATGATTGTTGAGGGTTGAGGTTGTGTATTGTGTATTGATGGCCAGTGAGCAGATCAATGGTTATGATTTAATTCAAGGAACGATCTAATGGTCACTGAGTGTTGAGATTTGTGTTGTGTGTTTCAAGAGTCTGGTGGCTCAGTTAACCTGAAGGACTATGAGTTGATCACACAAAATAGGGAGGAAATTAAGACCAGTTTCAAAGGATTTTTTATAGCCCAATTTAAAGGAGAGTAAAGGGATCTAGAGGCGACCCCATGAGCATGCTTTTTGGCATAAGGAAAACAAATTGAGTGTATGGGCTCGGTGTACAAATAATGATTCTCTGATCGTTTTGAGTGTGTGGAAGTGTACACATGAGGAAGTGAAGCTTTGAGGTTCTCGGGTGGAAGAAAATGAAAGCGAGTAAGATGTGATTGTCTAAGGGAGGCATGGAGGTGTGAGGTCAAACAAGGAATATCTGATGTCAACTTGTTTGTGAACATGCATAGATTTTTATGGTAATTACAACAATTATAGAGCAACCGGTGAAATGACATAATCGTGCAAGTGAAGGCTTGAAGTAAAGTGATGATTTTGTACTGTCCACAGTTTGAGAAGAATTGAATCTAACATGTTGGTGCCTGCAAATATTGCAGATGTAGGTTGGTGCCTACAGGTGTTGCAAAGTTGGTGCTCAACTGAGGGGATTGGTGTCTCCAACAGGTTGGTGCCTACAAATATTGTATTTGTAGGTTGGTGCCTACAAGTGTTGCTGAGTTGGTGCTTAGGCAAAGAGATTGGTGTCTCTTTCAGGTTGGTTTCTGTAAAACATTATAACATATTGGTGTCTATAGTAGGTTGTTGCCTATGAAAATATTTGAATAAAAGTTTCACGGTTTTCTCCTAGTTGGGTTTCCACATCAAATATTTGTGTATTGTGGACTGTATATTAATTATTGATTTCTTATGGTTGGTAAAATAATAAATTTATAAGTGTAGAACAATACACAAAAAAAATCCCTATACTGATTCACCCTCGTCTCAATATAAGTAAGTTTACCAACATAAGGAAAGGCTAAAATTTCATGTTCAAATTGAATGTTCTTGTCCAATTTGATTTTTTTTTTATAATTGATTTTGGAGAGAAAGTCATCAACATGACGTGGAGAAAATTGACCAACATTTAAATTTTATGGGTTGAAAAACAACCTACCTATCATTTTTACCTTACAATGATGTTGCATTTTATGCTATTCAACTAAAAAGTTCCATTTTTGTATAATTTGATATTGCTATATGATATTTATGATATTGGTGGGGTGATGCATAATCATGACTACATAAAGCTCTTACTTTGAATGATAATTTGAAGTACCTCCACAATAAATTTTATTTTTAGATAATGTAAAAAAATAAAATTAGCAAACAGAATTAATTTTTATCATGTATAAATTTTATTTATGATAAATCTATGTAAATGTGTAAAAAAATAGTTTTTTTAAAATTGAGTTTTTATATTTTCAATAAAATATAATGTACATGTTTATGTACGTAGAACACTATAATAACTACGTGATGTTCTCCACTTATAAAAGCTTTTAGAGTTATAAAAAACCGTATTAGTGCGAAACTTAAAAATAAAATATCTCATGATATTTATAGTTTTTTACTAATTATTTAAGTCAAAAGCCCTAAAACAATGACATTATGTGTATGTGCAACATTGGAGGGCTGGATTTGTTTACTTTATTTTATAGTTTGTAGAGATCGCTCTTTAATTTTGCAACATACAATTTTTTTAAGAAATGGATACGTACATCAAAATTTGTTGATTTTTTTAATTTATTTTTATATTTTGTAGAGATCGCTCTTTAATATATATATATATATATATATATATATATATATAGCAAAATTAACATCAAAATTTTTGTTGTAAAAACAATATAAATTTATATTTTGAAGTAATGATATGTGTAACTAAGAAACTTAAAAAAATGTAAAACAATAATTATGTCTTTAAGAAATGATATATTTTGAATTTGTATAATTGATTTCATAAACTTTTACAATTCCATTAAAAAAGTTATTATGTTATTCATAGTTAAAAGTATCATTAAAATCAAACATCTTAACGCAGTTCGCGAGGAACACTACAAGCCATGTGTTTTTTAGACCTGGCCATTATGCTCATTAAGTTGAATCTAATTTTGAAATAGCCACATAAGTGTACACGCTTTTCATATTCACGCCCAACAATTATCATAATGAAAATAAAAAATTTAAATAGCATGTGTTATGGAACACATATGTGTTTTATAATGAATATGTTTGAGTAGGGCGCATGTGTTTTATAACATATATGTAGAATAGAGAACTAAATCTCCACCAACTAATATTGTCCTTGAAGCCTTCTTTGGCCCACACATCAAACCCACCTATGGTGTGCAAACCCACCTAATGGTAGTCATGATCTTAGCGAGAGGGTAAAGATGCTCTACAAAGGTCATGTATGGTTGTTTAAGGCTTTGTTCATCACTATTAAGTCTGAAAAGCTTCATTTAGGGCACAGGGCTTTTATTTTCCTCCCTTGACCATTATCAAGGCCCACGATTGGTTGATGGTGTGCAATATCTCCTAACAACAATCATATTCCTAGATGGAGTCTAAAGACCCCATAAATAGTTCATGTGTGGTGGTTTAGGGCATTGTCCATGGCCATCAAGTCCAAGAAGACCCATTTATGGCCTAAACAATTTTTTTTCATCACTCAATTGTTGTAAAAACCTTAAGATTGGTTCGTGGTGCGCAAAAACACCTAATGGTACTCATAATCCAAGTGGGAGGCCAAATATGCCATGTATATTTTATGATTGTATGGTGGTTCAAGGCGTCATTTATGGTCATAGATCTCGAGAATCATCATTCATGGCCTAAATTACTTATTTTCATGCCCTAACCATTGTTAAGGCCCTCAGACCCTTGTGTGGTGCATAAAATAAACTAACAATGGCCATAATCCAAATGGGAGTCTAAATATCACAAATAAAGGTCATGTTTATCGGCCTCGTTCACGGTTGTAGACCATAAGAGGCATCACTTAGTTTCCAAGTCACTTATTTTCATCCCTCACCACTGTTAAGGTTTGAAGACCCATTTCTAGTGTGAAAAATGATTTAATGGTGATTGTCATTGTAGTGGGAGTTCAAAGATCCCATATAGAGGTCATGTGTGGTAGTTGAAGGCCTTGTTCATATCCATCGAGCTCAAAAATCCTCATTTAGTGCCTAAGGTTCTTCCCCCCCGCAATCATTACTAATACCCAAGGACAGGTTCATGGTGTGTCATACCTCTTAAAGATGCTCATAGTCCAAGTTGGAGGCCAAAATCCCATATAGATGTCAAGTGTGGTCATTCAAGGCCTTGTTCACAATTGTTGAACATGAGAATCCTCATCCATGGTCTAAGTCAATTTTCTCATTCCTTAACTATTATCAAGGCCTTGAGACCCTTTTGTGGTGCACAAAATGACCCAATGACACTCATATCCTTAGTGGGAGGCCAAAGATCCCATAGCAAGGTCATGTGTGGTGGTTCAAGGCCTCATTCATAGACATAGAACTCAAGAAGATAACACATATGCATTATAGACACATATGTGTTGTGTAGATTAAAAAATACATTAGCTCAAGCGTCAAGGCCAATTTCTACACTCAAAGATAGAAAATCATAGTAGCTACAAACAAAATTATTTATTGTTATATTTCCCACCTTTTTTTAACACATATAGATAAAAAACAAATTCTCCCACGTTTCAATAGAGAATCTATGGAATAGATGTTGAAAATAAAAAAGGAAGGTGCCCACACTTGAAAAAATGGAAGAAAAAAAGGAAACGAAAAAGAAATGGATCTGGAATCATGGACATTGAATGTGTGAGACAATAATTCCTACACCCCCACTACAAGAGAAGCATAAGAGTTCAATGGGAAAGACAATACTTCCTACATCAAAACAAGAGTCAAAGAATATGAATTCAATAGAAGAGAAACTATCTTCGATATTTCAATACTTCCATCACTGAGTCATGCTCTAACAACCCACATTTCAATTTTGAATTCAATGGATAACACACAATGTTTTGTATCAAATCCCGCCCACTCAAGTTCTCCAATAGAATCGCAACTAGATGAAAGAGATAGAGAGATACATATTGTGGATATGTTGGGGTTTGGTTATCCACATGACAAAACTATTGTGGAAATGTTCCACAAACCCTCTAGTGAAGAGTTCAATGCTACATGGTGGATAACTTTGTAGATGCGGCTTTCCAACCTACAATTTAAGGGTTTATGAGTGGAGGTAAGACAATCTAGTGTCCTTGAGAGGTGTTTCAAAAATATATTGTGGGGGTTTGATCTATAGGTCAAATTCACTAGCCTCCAGTTGGTACAAAAATGAATCAAGATCTATAAGCCCTACTTAAATTGACAAATGGACAAAGCATACTCCTAAATATATACAAGTGGACAAAAGAAAATTGTCTTCCATGGAAGGTAAGATACCTCAACACATTGTTGATGATGATCCAGGGATGATTTTAGGGGCTAAATTTTGCTCATGGGCTAATTTTCCATGGTTTTTCCCCAAAAAATATTCGCTATTCTAAAAATGATTCGTCCAAATTCTATAGGGTAAAATTATTTTACCTTAAAAATCGCCAAACTTTTATATAAACTATATAAAATTCTTAGAAATTTGAATAATTTTACAAAAATATTGCCAAAAAATTATAGTTGGAATATGAAGGATTAGTAAGATTCGCCAAGGTTTCTACATTTTAAAACAAATTTCCATCCTTAAAATCATCCCTATGTTGATCACCATTCTTTGCTCATTATTAAATAATTCTTTTAACCTAAATCTTGTTATAATGTGTTAATTATCACATAGTGGTCTTAGATTACATGGCTATGACATTTTGTAATTGTATTCTTCAATAACTCTCAATATTGTAAAAAGGGTTTATCCCACATGAGTCATGGGATTTGTTTTCCTTTCACTCTCTCATATATAATAGAGGTAAAGGAGGTCCTTTGAGTGTGCAATGGAGTGTGATGTGATGCATATTTGGGGATGACCAAACATTGTAAGAATGAAGAGTTTACTCGATGAATGTAAAGACTAATTTTTGTGGATGTTTCCCCACATTGGGGTTTTACCACGTGAATACATGTCTCTCTCTTGTTTCTCTTATCTCTCATCTTTCTTGATTTACTGATTATTGATGCTTAGCATAAGAGTTTAGAATGGTTAGATTTCTTGGTGCATTCTCTTGCATATTTTCCTGATCTAACATGGTATTAGAGCCACTTACCAAGCTCTTTGTCCTTGCACAAATTCCTTTTTGAATTTTTCGCATAAGGTTTCAGTAGATCTGTTCCTTTGGGCCCCCTTCTCTTGTGGATTTTCTTTTTATTTGGACAACCACTTTGGTTTTCAACATAACTAAGTAGATCTCACCTTTTCTGAGCCTTTTTCCTCAAATATGACCTCACCATTGTCTCTGAAATAGAGGAATAAGTCAAGATCAACTATTGGGTTATTAAAAATGATTTCATTTACCTAGATCTGAATTAATTTTCCTAGCCTATCCTAGGTCATTTAATTTTTAAAAAACCTAAAGTTTTTGGGAATTTTTTTAGGTTTGGTGGTTTATCGAGCCTATTTTTTTACCCAACCTAACCATTTCTTCCGACGATGATAACTTCTGATCCGGGAGGCATTTTTGGGTGAAAGTTTTTCATGTGGGTTTGTTTTTCTGTTCTCTACAAAACCAACTCCCTCTCCCTCCTCTCCGGAGCTGTATGGACTGTACAAACACGTTTTTTTGTTGTACGATCATGTTTTTTTCCCAAATTTGTAGCTACAAGGGGCATATTTTTCAGTTGAGGGTTCAATTTGTCTCCTTGCATCCCTATTTGACTGATTGAGGGGGGGAATTTGCATCTTGGAGAGGTCGATCCGTTGTTTGAGAAATTGATCTATTGTGGGGGGTGAATTTCTCTGCCATACAACCACGTTCTTGCTCATTAAAGAGGAGATTTACATCTCTTGGGATCAATTTGTTGTTGGATGATTGTTTTGCTTTAGATCTGAGCTTCTTTTGTAGGTTGATTTATTGTTTGGACCACCAATCTCATTGTTCAAAGGATGATCCATCCAAGTTTTGGAGCATTTTGTTTGTTGGGAGGCCAATCCATTCAAGTTTTGCAACCTTTTGCTTGCTGAGAGGTTGATCTCATTGTTTAGAGGTTGATTCGACCTTCTTGCAACCATCCAAGGGTTTTAACACAACGCCAAGGTTTTTAACAACCATGCTGAGGTTTCTAGTAGTGAGCTGAGGGTTTTAGCAATGAGATGAGGGTTTTAACAATGATTTGAGGGTTTTAGTAGCCTTTAAGGTCTTCTATAACTAGTTCTTTCTCTCAACAGTGGCAATGAGGGTTTTAGCATTGATTTCACCCAGATCCGAGGGTTTTTCGCAGGATTACATGGATTTTTTTCCCAAGATATGACCATTATCTGCTATTGAATCGTTTTTAATTTTCTTAATTGGGGAAAATAGGTTTTATTGCAGTTACACAACCAATTTCCTCTCAAATTTGCAGTATCTACAACTCTGGTTGGTGTAAAATTTCTTTGCATTGGTTTTTAGTTTCTCATCTTTATTCATCATGACTTCAAATATTGCTTCCATTCCTGAGTTCATTGTCTCTAGATATCTTGTTACTTAGCTCAAAGTAGATCAAAGATGGGTAAGGATTTGGGGAAAAGGGAAAGATAACGAATTAAATGTTGGGAATGTGAAGGAGAGCAAATGTATAAAAATTACCCACAATGTGGAGATAGGATGGGGACTATGCACAATATTTAAGAAGCTACTACAATTGATGATGTGGTAATTAACCTTCCCTAAATTTATGTAGCCTTGGATATTTTTTAATGAGATCATCAATCAAACCTGATTAAGGTTAAAGATAAGATCACCAAGCAACCTATTGTAATTTTAATTGATCTAGAAGCAAGTCATAGTTATATTGATCCTAATTTGGTTGAAGTATTTAATCTGAAGAGAAGTAAACATGATAAATCATGGCTGATTCAGTTGGTTACAAGGAAAAAAAGGAAAACCAATGAGGTGGTAAGAGATTGTCCATTAGATTTGAATCAAGTCAAAACTCTTGCAGATTTGATCATATTACCACTTGGCTCTTATGATGTCCTCATTGGAATGGATCAATTAGATGCACTTCATATTGTTTTGGATTATCACAATATTTTTTTTACTTTTCTTGATGAAGAAGGAAATTAGAGGGCAATGAAAGGTATTCTAAGGATTATTTCTATAAGGAAAATTATAGCTTAGAAATTGAATAAATGCTTTAGAAAAGGGTGTCAATTATATGCATCAGATGTGGAAGAGCTAACAAAAGAAAAAGGCCTAAGTCTTATGGACTTTCTATTATTAAAATAATTTGTAGATGTGTTTGAGAAGGTACTTGGACTGCCACCGGAAAGAGACATCGAATTTTCTATTGATTTGGTTTTTGGAGCTGCCCTAGTCTCTAAGTCTCGATATAGAATGAGTACACTTGAATTGAAGGAGTTGAAAATGCAATTAGAAGAAATGTTAAATAAGGGGTATATACACCCAAGTGCCTCTCCTTGGGGAGAATTGGTACACTTTATAAAGAAGGAATATGGAACTTTGGGGGTTCTGTATTGATTTTAGGTAGCTAATTAACAAAGTCACAGTGAGAAATAAATATCCCATACCCAAAATTGATGACTTTTTTGATTAATTGAGAGATTTTTTTTTTCTCAAAGATAGAATCGAGGTTTGGCTAACATCAAGTAAGAATAAAGGATGGATATTTCAGTAAAACAACTTTCAAAAATAAATATGGACATTGTGAGTTTGTAGTCATCCCATTTGGTTTGATAAATGTGCTCGATACTTTGATGTGCTTGATGAATGGATTTGCTAGACAAAATTTTTATAAGTTTGTCTTGTGTTTCTTGATAACATCCTCTACTCAAAGTCAGAGGAAGAGCATGAAAATAACTTGAGATTAGTTTTACAAGTGCTAAGAGAACACCAGCTCTATGCCAAATTGAGCAGGTGTTCCTTCTACCAAAGGCAAATTCACTATTCGAGACATATTATTTATGAGGAAGGAATAGTAGTGGATCCAGAGAAAATTGAAGCAATAATGGGATGGCCTACAACTAGGGACATTTCAAAAGTGAGGTCATCGATGGGAATTGCACGATATTACTAAAGGTTTATAGAAGGATTTTTCAATATTGTACATCCAATCACATCCTATAGATTAAAGGGATTAAATTTGAATAGACACCATAGTGTGAGGAAAGTTTTTAGTCGTTAAAGAAACTGCTCACTAGTGCAACAATTATCAAAATTGGTAATCCAAATGACTATTTTGTGGTATGCATATGCCTATAAAGAGGGAATTGGTGGAATTGTCACTCATAATGGGCATGCAATTTCTTATGAGTCTAGAAAATGCAAGGAACATGAGAAGAATTTTGCTACCCATTATTTAGAGCTTGTTACCAAAGTTTATGCATTACAAATGTGGAGACATTATTTGATGGGTATAAATTTTGATTTAAGAATAAATCATAATGGACCAAAAAATTTATTTGAACATCAAACTTGAATCCTAGGAAAACAATATGGATGGAATTTATTTGTGAATTCGATTTTGATACCAAGCATATTAAAAGAAAAGAGAACAAATTTCTTGATGCACTTGGCATAAGAATAAATGAAATGCATGCTACAACCATTAACATGTGTAAATTATATTTGAAAAATGGAATTCCTAAAGCTCTCATCTTAGATGAGCACTGTCTTTAGGGAAAATAAGTATTACAATAGAATAATATACAATAGAAATATGAAGACTATAAGATAGAACTTGAGGAAATCCTTATGCATAAAACATAGTTTATGTTCCTGATTCTTGTGTATTAAGGAAGCTTATATTGAATGAAATGTGTAATGTTCCATTTGTTAGACATCATGGATACCAAAAGACAGTTGCAGTAGTAAAGAACCACTATCTTTACCTAGGAATGAAAAATGATATTGTTGGGTATATAGCTAGATGTATGGAGTGTCATAGAGTGAAGGATGAACATAGACATCTAGTAGGATTGCTATAGCCATTGCCATTGAAGTGGTGATACTTGATTTCATCACCAAGTTACCCAAAATAGTGAAGCAACACGACTTCATCATGGTAGTGGTGGACAAGTTAATGAAAGTTGCTCACTTTATTCCAATTAATCTAACTCATACAACACTAAATATAGTACAAATATACATGAAATAAGTTGTTAGATTGAGTGGAATACACAAGGTAATTGTTTTAGACAAAGATCCTAAGTTTAATTCAAACTTTTGGAAGGGACTATTCAAAGTTTTTAGAACAAACATGAATTTTAGTACAACATACCATCTATAGATATATGGACAAATGGAGAGAGTTGATTAAGTAATTAAAGATATGTTGTGGATGTATGTGATGGAAATTCCATCTAAGTGGGGGGATTATTTTTATTTAGTGGAGTTTGCATACAATAATTGATATCGTGCTTTGTTTAAGAAGAGTCCATTTGAATATTTTTATGGCATAAAGTGCAACACACTAGTAAGTTGGGATAACATAGCTGACATAGTGATGATTGGATGAGAGTTTCTTAAGGATATGGAAGAGCAGATGACCAAGATCAAGTGGAATTTAAAGGTAGCACATGACAGGAAAAATAGTTATGCAAATAAAGGAATAATATCTAGGGAATTCAAATTTGGGCAGCATGTGTTTTTGAAAGTTAAACTAAAGAGAATTTCATTGAAGCTAGAGATATGTACTCATTTTGGATAGATATTGTGGTCCTTTTCAGATCTTTGATAGGATAAGACCTATTGCATACATTCTTGCATTGAATGCTATCATAAATTCTCATAATGTATCTCATGTATATTTGTTAAAGAAGTATGCACATGACCCTAACCATGCCATTGATTGGGCTTCGATCCAAGTGGAACTAGAAGGAGGATTCCCAATTCAACTAGTTTGCATCCTAGATAGGAAGATTATGTTGCTCCAAAATATAGCCATAGGGTAGGTAAAGGTCCAATGGATCCATTTCATCCCCGAGGAGGCAATATAAGCACTAGAGGATGTTATGCAATAAGTGTACTCGTATTTGTTTTGAAGTTTTGATATTAATGTTTTTTCTTTGTACATAGTTCTTGTATTGCATCAAAGACAATGTAAATATAAGGGGGAGGGGAATGCAATACCCCAAGTTTTGATCCCTAGATTTTGAATGTATATGTAATGATGAAATGGATAGAATCTAGACATATGCAATCCAAGTAAAAATGACCATTGACATTGTAAATATGTACATAAAAAATAATATAAAAACACTAATGGCTACAAATGAAGACAAAAAAGAAAGAGGGTTATGAGACCTCAAGGGTTAAAAAGGGGGGGCTTAGGGGGTTAATTGAAAACAATATTAATTTATTACTACCTTAGTTCCCGAACCTTTACTTTATTAAACTTTTTCTTTGTGATTATCTTGAGTCCTTCTATCTTGAGATTCATTGTCAAAGTGAGATACATGGGCTTCCCATGTGGGCACACGGTCTTATTTTTTCCATGCAAATATAATATATGATTTAGTCATGCAAAACAAGATTCATTTTCATTATTCCTGGTTTTTTATTCCTTGATCTTAGATGACGATAAGATTTTTTTCATGGATTTATGAGAAATTGTTGCCATGAAAGTATGAGAAAGAGGAAAGTAAATTATAGCTAAATTCCTTGGTTCCCAATAGAGATTCCTTGGCCATCCTGTGTTGGAGAAATTGAGGGGAGTGGGATATACCGAGGGACTATTTAGTAGAGAAGGGAATCCCATTCCTGAAGTTGTGTAGGCTAAGGGGAAAGAGGGGCTAGTTGATAGGGAATGATGCAATGAAAAATTGTCTTGGAAATTCTAGGAATTGGGCTATGCGAGAGAAAATAGTGCCAACATGTATTAGTTGCCCTTGTAGATTCATAGCCAAAGCTCGGGGGCCTTTGTTACGTAGAGATTATGTGTGATAAATATCATATGATTGGGTGGAACATTCTTTGTTTGCATCTAGTTGAAGGATAATTGCAAAAAGATAAGTAGTTATGTGTTATTTATTAATATGAAAGTTTTACTATTTTTACCTATGGATGGGTGCTAGTTATTTTATGGTTTATATCCATTTAAATGTGTTTTAATTTACTTTACATGAGATGAATTACATTAGATGTCTTGCATTTCTATTTATAATTTCATAAATTTAATTGTTTCTTAAAATTATGTTAAATTTCATATTAGAATGCATGTATAATGAATTTGGCACATTAAATTATGGTTTTGGAGCTTCAAGTTACAACACTAAGGATGTGTGGGTCAAATGTCATTTTTTCAAGAGGAATTACAATTTGTGTGTAGGTATTTTACGAAATTCCTTTAGGAGAATAACTAGGGAAATTGCAGTCACAAACAACGTGTTGATAAAATCCATGAAGAAAATGTATGAGGCCATAATTGACAATTTTAGGGTTTGAATGCCTAATTGGTGTCTTCTGATAGAGAATATGGTTTGAATTGAAGTGTTGTAGGATACAAATATGGATTACAAAGTTGTATTTATTAAATAATTGGACATATATATATGTATATGTAGATATATCAATTTTAATAGGGACACAAATTTAAAATTCTAAGCAATGGAATTATAAATGTCTGTGATGATGTTGAATTGCCATATGGAATGAAAAATAATTAAATGGAGGATAAAATAGGAAGGCCATGGTGGAATCATGGGAAGGCGTGAAGGAATGACAAGTTCACATATGTGAAAGGTAGAAGATTCATAGTTTCCATGTTCTGCATTAGAAATGTGGAAGGCAATAGATTTGAATTTTCCACATTCTGCATTGGAAAAGTGAAAGATTTGAAAATTTTGGATTATGCATTAGAAAGATAGAAGGTAGAATGCATTAAGTTTTCACATTTCGCATCACGGAGGTGATGTGAGGATGTGTAATGTGGAAGGAAGAAGGTGGAGGTGTGTAATAGAGAGGCGCAATAAGACTCCCACATTTTGCATTGCATGCATAATGCAATAATGTTGCAATATGACAATGGGGACACATAATAATACTTCTCCATTCTATAATGCATGTGGAATGTGACAATGCATAGAAAATGATAAATAAGGAAGTGGTTTGGAAAGATCATAGGTTAACTTGGACAAACGAGAAGCTGACATATAGGCTCTACTATCGTGCATCAACATGACACATGTTGTAATCCCTAGTTTTGATTTCTCATATTAATAATGTATTTTGTTTATATGATGAAAGGTCAGAGATCCTAGAAATATAATAGTTTGAAAATAAATAATAAAAATGCATCGATGGTTGGAATATGGACACAGACTAAGTATTAAGGGGATATGGTTCCACAAGTGAGGGGGCTAAATGGGGCTAAGCTAAATAATTATAATATCTATCAACCCATCTTGTATTTAGTTGTGAAAGTGGTTATGTGAGCTTCTTGGGGAAGCCACATGGTGCATTATTGCATGCAAATATATAAACCATGATTTTGGTTGTTGGGGGTTCCTCACTCACTCAATCCTCAATCATTCCTAATTCATTCTTGCTCATTATTGTTCTTGATTTTTGGCTGGCAACAAAATGTTGGAGGTAGAGAACCATTGGTAGTTGGTTGTAGGTATCTACTGGTTATTCTAGTAAGAGAATAATGCATGTGTACATGCAAATGATGGAAATCAAATAAGAACTATCTATAGCTGAGAATCCCTATAACTTCCAACATTGATATTTATTGGCTAGAAGCAATGAAGCCTTGGAAATAAGTGGAATATCCCGAGGGACTACATTGCAAAGAAGGGGGTACATTTCTTTGGGTTGTGCAAGCTGAGGGGGAAAGATAATTGGTAAGTTGGAAATTGTTGTGTGGTTGATAAAACTGTGTGAACTTGATAGTTGATTGGTGCGTGTGTTTTAAAGTCAAATTAGGCACCCTTCCTTGTGGATTCATAGCCTCATCTTGGGGGTGGCCTATTATAGAGAGTTAATGTGAAACATATCCTAAGGTTGGGTGGAACATCTAACTTCTATAGCCAGTTGGTGAATTGTTTTCTTGAAGATAAATGTACTATGTATTTATATATAATTTCCACTATGTTTTTATCGGGTTATCAATATTTTAATGCTATGTATGTTAATGAGTATTTGCATTGCATATATACATGATTTCTTTCTTGCATGCCTGGTCTATGGATATGTATGTTCTTATTTTAATTAAATTGGTATCAGAAGCTCAAATTCCATCCAAGAATGTGGAATTTGTTTGAAGACGGAGAATTATTGAGGTACATGGGTAAGGGGTACATTACATATTGGTATCCCAACACTGGTTGTAATGATCAGACTATATGGGTCGACACATAGGCTGTATTGATTTTCTTTAGTAGTGGCCAAGTTAGAATATGCCTTGGTGAACAAAGAATATTTATTGAAAATATGAATTTTTGAAAATTTAGGAAATTTTGGGAATTTTTCCATTCATGATGACGTGGAGGCCACATGTTGGGTGATGTGGTGATGGTGACTTGGAATGAACTGGTGGCAGGTCCATGATGGAGGGGTGTCAGTCCACGATGGTGGACTTGGGGGTCTATGGTGTGTGGTGGTGGGACCATGGGTGACGTCGATGCTACGCCCCATAAGCGGTTTGAAAGACCTTGGAATCATGGTATTGGAGCTTGATTCCAAATCCCCATAACCAATCAAGTGTTGACATGCGAGAGGAGGATAGTAAATGGTATAGGGGATTTGAAATTGGTCAATTACAATGCAATTTCAAACTCCTACATGCACCACCACCATTGATCTCCTACCCTTCTCTATCATTTGATCTAGCGAGTGAGCAAGTTTATATTATTAACTTGGGCACATATTGGTAGGATGTAATGGATCCCCAATGTAGATCTAGGTTGGGGATGGGAAATATCATTCTAGGGAGAATAACATAGATTTGGACTCGTTGTTAGTGTGTGTCTAATGATATGGTGCCATGTGGTAGCCAGTATAGGTGGGGCTACCAAATGTAATAAATATTATATTGAAGCGTAAATAAAGAAATGAAATAGGAACGAAAGGGGGAAAGGAAATAAAATAATAATGAGGAAACAAGAAAGAGGAGGAGGGTGACGAACAAAGAGGAAGGAAGAGAGAGGGAGTAAGTTTATGGATGGATGACATAACATCACCCCAAGGTGCCATGTGGACCTGACGTGCCACATCAGTGGCCACATCAATAGATTGCCACATAGAGATATGATGCCCTATTTTGACCATAATAGGAGCATAATAACCTAGATTGAGATGCAATTTTCTAGGTGTTTCTACATTGAGTAGGGTTATTGAAGTTCTAGTGAGGGCCATTTCTGAATTATGCACCAATTAATCTCTATAATTTGCAAATCAATGATTTTTGAAGAATAAACTAGTACTCTCTAATAGAACCTCTATTTTTTATGAGATTTTTACAGTGAGACATGGAATTAGACATGAAAATACTCAATGGATAATTTTTCCATATTCCAAGCGGTTTGGAACAAGGATGTTGAAACAAGTCAAAATCCACTATTTCATGCCACTTTTTGGGGATTTTTAGAGGAGAAAAAGGGATCTCGGATCACAAAAATGGAAAAAATATTTTTTCTCTACGTTTTACCTTCTTATAAATTCAAACAACTTTTTGATAGTGAATATTTTATAGAAGTGTTTAGTTTGGGAGATATCCAATTTTGCTAAAAATTCTAAGTTTGGAGAAAAGTGTAAAAGAGACAAAGTTACTAATTCCACATTGTTGTAGAATTTGATTGGAGCAGCAGATTGATGATACAAAAGTTGTTGTGTGTTCACTATCACAAACAATATCAATGCATGATACATAATTTTTCTTGGTTCTTTATGGATTTTCTTCTACAAATGATAGAACTTGGCCTTCTAGTCAAATTGCACCAGTGGGAAAAGTGCACAAATTGGGTGAAAATGTTTTTTTTTAGAAAATCATAACTTTTAGCTCAGATATTGAATTGGGGCATAAGAATATTCATTGGAAAGATGATTTAGAGGAGAATAATATTGAAATATTATAATAAAAAAAATGTGTTATAGGAGTCTTTGTAAATAGAGAAGAAAAAATGACCTATAGCAGTAATTGACATTTTTTTATAAGATGCATAATTTCTAACAACAATGATTACTTGGACATTTTGAAAAATTAGGGGTATACTAAGATCAAGTCAATATAATATTGTAGATCATAGACATCGAGGATGCAAAAAGAACCTATAGTTATAAAATAGAATCCAAAGGCCTAAATATCAATTTAGGTAATGAAGAGACACAATCTAATGGACATAGGAGTAGGGTGGAGCCAAAAGAATCGGTAGAGACTATGAGAAGTCTAAGAGTGGAAGTAAAGATTTATAGAGATGGTAATGAGAAAATAGTATGACCACAAGATGAAAAAAATCAAATAAATACTCAGTTTCTACAAAGCCTAAACCAACTGCAAAGACAAATGAAGAATGGATCAAGTTCAAGACATGAGTATGAAGGTCGATCTCATGCAAGGAGGGATAACTACATAAGATCCAATAACTCCAGAAGTAATAGTAGAATTCAAAGACAACACTACTCACCTATTCATTAAAATGGAAGGTTATATTCATATGAAGAGTTAGGGAGCAACCTAGAAGTTTTCCCTACTAGGCATCAAAGAAGAAGATATGAACTGGAAAATTTTCAAGGAGAGCTTAAGAAGCTTAAGCCACCAATCCTTGATGGTTAAAACAAAAGGGGAGATGATGTCTAAACTTGGTTAATTGGAATCAAAAAATATTTCTAGTTGCATAGATACCCATCTAACCTAGAAGCCATGATTTCCATCTACCATTTGCATGGAACAATTTCTATGTGGTGGGATAAATTGAAGAAATTCAAGCAAATTAATGATAAAAGGATTTATTGTAAGAAATACTTCCAACAACGATACCTTTTAGAGCATAACTATGACAAGAAAATGCAAGAGTTCTTTGAACTCAAGTTTGGGAGCATGACCATGGAAGAATACATGAATACGTTTTTGGAGTTGCTGAGATATGTGGGTTTTATCAAAGAGGATAAGATGAAAACAAAAAGGTTTCTAAGTGGATTTCCATCTTTATATAAAGACAAAATTCAATTTGATTAACCTTTTTACTTTGGAAGAGACCATTAGAAAATACAAGTACTTGTATGAGCAAGGCAAAGACAGAGAGAATTTTGAGAGTATGATAAGAAAAAATGATAAATAATATCATAAAAGGAGGGGATTCAAACCTCATTTCAATAGAAACAATCATAATACATATCAACAAAATCGTCCCGCTAAGAATGAATCCAAGACAAAAGACTCCTTGGGAAAAAGTGGAGGGATACCAATCAAATGTTGGGGATGTAAAGAATATCACATTACGAATATTTCCCTCACAAAGAAGACAAAATGAGGAGATTACACAAAATTCAGGAGGCTACTATAGTGGAAGATATGGGAAACAATATTCCAAGGATATATGCATCCCCGAAATATCGATAGGCAAAACATCAATCCCATATGATTGAGGTGGAAGGTAAGGTTACAAAACTACCGAGTGCTATTTTAATTTATTCAAGAGAAATCCATAATTACATTGATCCTAAAGTAGTGGATAGATTTCATTTGATGAAAAATGATCTTGAAAAATCATGGCTGGTTCAACTAACCACTGGAACAAAAAACAAGGATCAATGAACTTGTCAGAGGATGTCCAATAGATCCGAATGGAGTTAATACCAATATTGATTTGAATATCATACCATTGGGCTCTTATGATATCCTAATTGAAATGGATTGGTTGGAAAAACATCATGCTATCTTAGATTACCATAACAAGACATTTACATATCTTGATGAAGAAAGAAAGAAGAACACTATGCAAGGAATTCCAAGATTCATTTCTATAAGGGATATTTCAAACTTACAAATGAAGAGATGTTTCAAGAAATGATGAAAATTGTATGCATCTCATGTGGAGGAGCCAGACAATACCAAAGGGATAAGTCTTGAATATTTTATAGTGTTGCAAGAGTTTGGGGATGTATTCAAAGAAATACTAGGATTGACACCAAAGAGGGGATATATATTTCTCTATTGATTTAATTCCCATAATTTCCCCAATATCAAAGACTTCTAACAAATGAGCACACCACAATTAACACTACAAGGAGAACACCTTCTAGCAGAGGTTTTTAGTAACAAAATTTGGAAAAAATTTCAAAAAAACCTCCATGTTTCAAGAAATGATGAAAATTGTATGCATCTCATGTGGAGGAGCCATACAATACCAAAGGGATAAGTCTTGAATATTTTATAGTGTTGCAAGAGTTTGGGGATGTATTCAAAGAAATACTAGGATTGACACCAAAGAGGGGATACATATTTCTCTATTGATTTAATGCCCATAATTTCCCCAATATCAAAGACTCCTAACAAATGAGCACACCACAATTAACACTACAAGGAGAACACCTTCTAGCAGAGGTTTTTAGTAACAAAATTTGGAAAAAATTTCAAAAAAACCTCCACTACAACCTCCTCTATTGGTCATAAAGGTTTTAAAGGAGTTTTTTTTTCTAGTGTGTTTCTTGTCCAAATGCACTAGTGCGGCATTGAAAAACATGCACCGGTATGTTAATATAATAAAACATGCTAGTACAATAATATAATAAAAAATTCCCTCAACATGAATATAAAAAAAACTCTCAGGTGCGTTTATAACTAATGTGCATCGGTTCCCCCTTTTTCATCGTATGCATAGCACCAATGCTCTTATAATTACTATGCATTGGTTCCACGTTCTTCTCTTATGATGCACCGATTCACTTTAGGATGTGTTCGCCCTGGTGAAATCAAGTTATAGTTAGCACCGATGAACTTTAAGATTAGTACATCCTGGTGAAGTTAAGTTATAGTTAGCCCCAATGCGATATTGTTATTCAGAGACCCGATGCATTTAGTATAGAATGTGCCCTGATGCTTCTGTAATTAGTACGTACCAATATGGTGGCAACATTATTTTTAGTATGCACTGGTGCATATAATATAGTAAAGGAAACAATGCGTAAATAATATCTAGCTTCATGGTGCATATAATAAACATAATGAACCAATATGATAAAATGTTTAACACACCAATTAATATTTCAAAAATGAGAACCGTATAATTTTGAAACGATAAATATTATTATATGTTATATTGTTTACAGAACGACACGTTTTCTCAATAGTATGTGTTGGTGCATTATTATAATTAGTATGTACTGGTGCATATGACTCCTCACAATGCATTGATGTTTATATTATGGCTCTAGTGAGTTCAAAATAATACAATGCATTGCTATGTATATATTTTAATTCATTGATTTTTACAAAATTTTAATTAATTATTTCAAAATCAAATATTTTTTTATAATAATATTGTTTTATATTTATATTATTGCATTTCAACATAATGATTGCATTAATGCATTATCCAACCAATTAAACCTCTATTATTTGTATTAATGTAAATCATCCACATATTATTTATTCAGGAATGCAACATTTTACAACATTCGACAATGCAATGAAACAAGAAACCCATTTTATTATATATGAATAGGAGACCCATTGTCATACAAAAAGAGACAATGTAAAGGTCTAGTACAATAATCAAATTACAACCAATTTGTAATTGTTACACTTATTGGTATCATTTCCTCATGCAGTTGGGACAATATGTTGAGTGCTTTAAACAAAATATTTGAATTTCAGAGACAAATATTCCAAAACATAGAACTTGCGGTAACATTCAATTATATTGATTATCATTCATCAGTTTAATTGATGACATTGCTCAAGCTACATGCATGTCTCATTTCTTCATCATTTGTAGGTGATATTGTACTTTGTTTTTTTCACATAATGTTTTCTTGATGATTGACTTGTTTTTTGTGTTCTGCTCCTTCATCTTCCATCTACAAACATAGAAATGAACTATAATAAGTATATCTACATTTATATATAGTAGAATATACAAGATTGTGTAAATAAAAAAGCATATCTTAACACCAAGTCTTTCATAAACAATACACATTCTTTTGAATCCATTCTTCATGAATTCTCTTAAAATACCATTTGATGTCCGCATTCCATACTTTGTTTCCTGCATGTTTTATATGACATGACAAATCATAGTTGATATAATCAATATAATGTTTTCTTGTTTTTTTGTTAATTATAAAAAAATGAAAGTTCAAATTAAAGCAAGTTTAAACCCTAACAGTTCTAGAGCCATATATCTAACCAAAACTATAGTTCTAACCAGAGACATTAACAATAACAGTTACCCGGTGGCCGCTGAGGTGTCCATGTCAGCATCGCCTTCCTGCATTCCCTCTTTAGCTAGCATCACAAAAAGTTGTGCGCATGTCAGGCATCTTTGCCCTGCTAGCACGTTGGAGTAAGAATTGTATAACATGTCAATGTGTTGGATGATTAGGATGGCACGGTGGACTTGGTCCGCAAGTCGAACATCAACTTCAAGTGCTCTGGGTGGAAGAATGGTGGTTGGACACGCCACAAATCCTGCATGATGCATAGGGGATGTGGCATGGGAGCCATGCCACCCTCCCTCACCCAACCACCCTCCTTTAGTTCACCACCTGGTTTGGTGTCCTTGGCCTCGCCTATCATGTTCCTTCTCTGTTGCACCATGGCTGCATCCAGTTCCTGTGAGAGTTCAATGCCTGAGGAGAGTTCACTTGCACATGTTGTCTCTTGCATGTCCATCGCCTCCAGAGTCTCTTCTTAGATGTAGCATGTAGGAAGCTCCTTCGTCTGGTCTGCCCCTCTGTGGCAGTTTTTCTACGCCCCTGTGGCCTCCATGGTGACCTCCCTCGGAAAGCAGCTTGGAGGCTGCCAATTATCAGGTATAGTAAAGAGGAGGTGTTCCGGAGGAACCTAAATTGGTTCTTCCGAAAATATTTCCTCCATATATGCCATGGGAGGAGTCTCAAGCCTTTTGGCTCTGTGGACGAGCTGCGTTCGGGCCATGGACATCACTCTTTCGAACCTCTGTTGTCTCTTCTGACGAGCATCAAAGATATACTAGGCAGTGCCCCTACGGGGATTCCCTCTTTCTCTCGACATAGGGATGAGAAGAACGATGACCACAATGATGATGGTGTTGTTGTAACTGCACTAGAGCTTAGAATGGTCTAGCTAGTGTGGGCCAAGATCGAAATGGGTGATGCCATAGCCAATTTCATTGATATCTAGGAGGGTGGACATGACAAGCTCCTCCATTAAGGCTCCCTCCTTAATGCTCTGTACATCCGGCCTCCGCATGCGAGCGAGAGGTCTCATACCATGAGACTGGATGTGTGGGCTTTCTCCCATCCTTAATGGTGAGGGGATGGGAGCCGACAACCCATATTTATATCCCAGCTAGGCTCCAGACCACGTGGCCTTGCTGCGCAATGTGGCACCCCATCCAGGGTATAAAACAATGAAATTTAAACAACACGACTACTTACAAATTGTTTAATAAAACTTTCATTCTTCAACATATACTCACAACCCATACTCAACCCAATTTTTATCAATTCATGGGTTGGTTCCTCTTTGTATGTTAGAACCTAGTAGAATACATCCATGGACAAGTGTAAATTAATTACTTAAATATAAATATCACATCAAACACAAAATCTTAAGAAAGACCGAAAACGTAAATACTCACAAAGTTTGCGATCAACCATTTTATTCCTCATCATTCTGTCTTATGTGATGAATGGATATTATTTGTTTTTCTTTTCCACAACAAAACAATTGAAAATTAGTATTTCACGTGATACTTAAATTCAATGTACATATAAGAATAAAAAAATGATTACATACCTTTGATGCACATTGTAGTTGGGATTGCTCCTCTTTCGACGAAATTATGTTCATTTATTTTAACATATTATTCTACACTTTTTTGGACATCCCTACCAACATGTCTTTGTTTTCCCCTTGTTTGTCCCTTGGAATTTTCAAAATCTCCCTCGAAAAAAATGATGTAAAATTATTATTTAAAAAAAAGAAGATCTCGATGCACATATTAAGATAATTCACACTAGGGACTTAACAAAATGTGTACACATCGAGGCCTTAACAAAATATGTACGCACCAGTGTGTCATACATACATATATACGCCGATATAGTATAATAATGTTGTTGCGAAATTGAAAATGTTTTACAATTGTTTTTTATTCATTCGGTGATTTATGAATTAAGAAAAACACAACTTCGTAAATACTATTTATTACACTTTGTTGACCACTAAAGAAATTTAAGAAATGACAATTTCCATATAAAAAATATTTTTTCCATTTTAAACTTAATGGTGCGCTTTGTAAGCAACACGCCCCGATGCATGTTTCAGTAAAATGAGCACCAACAAATGCGAAAAGGATTTCTAATAATATTTCAAATTCAAATAAAGTAGTGGTGTTTACAAACAAACATAGTCTGATGCGCTTACTGTGTAAAGAGTGCATCGGTCACCGCGAAGGTGGTTTTTAAAAACAAAAAACCAACAACGATATGATGATTTAGGATACAATGCAATGAGTAGTTTCACTACAATGGATAGGAAACACCCATATATAAATAACCAAACCCTATAAAGAAATTGTGCTTAAAAAAATCCTTCTTGTGAAATATAGAAGGAGAAAACAAAAGAACAGTCAAGAAATAAGGGCTTCCAATAATGAAGGTAACTATGAAACCCTTTTTTTTGTTTGGGAATGCACTGAAAATTGTTTGAATCAAATAAGAGAATGATCAAGATGATTGATAGAGTGAAATCATATACCTGTAATTTATTCTTTGTAGATTTCTATGTGATCTACAATAGTCCCCCTCGAATTTAGCTCTTAAAAAAAAATCCACCCACTTAGAAATCTTTGTTGGTAAATTGTTGTTGCACAAATATCCTCTCTAAAATTTGACAAATAATAAAACAGTGAATATAGTTTTTTTATAAACACAAAAACTCAAATTTCGGGTCATTTTTTCATTGTGTTATTTCAACGCATTGATGATAAACGCGTACACTGTTTTGTTTTGAAAATTTACATTTTTTGGTGCACTATTTCGTGCATAGCACGCTCGTGCGATATGCATAACACACTGGTGTGGTATGCATAAAGCACTGATTTATTTTAATAATAAATTTCAAAGTATTGATAGTAAGCTCACATTATTTTTCTAACTTGCTTTAGTTGGCACAATAGATAGTTTGAAACACACCAGTGCGACGTGTAATTAATAA
>JASDQU010820159.1:35142-64915 GCA_032191745.1 Picea mariana
TGTTTGAAACCTCCCCCCCCCTATTATTTTTTTTTTTATAATAAAAAAAAATAAAAAAAATAAATATATATAAAAATTAAAACAATTAATTTATAATTAAAATAGAATAAGAAATAAACAACACACACAAAAAAAAATAGAAATAATAAAATAATTTGAATAGACTTTACCAGAGATACTATACGCACAGGAATGGCATCGTGGGTCCTCGCATGAGGCCCACGTGCCTCCTCCTCCAGGGCTCGTCTCCTTCTAGGGTTCTCTTCGGCCTCGTGTTTGACATTCATGAAGCCGCACCCATTCGAAACCTTTTCCAGTCGTACACATTTTTGTTGTGGCATATTTGCGTTGGATTCGTAGCTTCACTCGCACGCAAGTGGGTACAGGTCGTAGCTTTACAAGCACGCAACCGAGAAAGCTCGGGACAGGCCATGAACATGCTTATTTTCACCGTGACAGGTTTTCACGGTGGTGGAGTCGCTGGGAGATGCTTGATAATGGAAACAATCCAAATGTTATCACATACCACGCTCTTATTGTTGGGTTTTGCAAAGAAGGCAATCTTCAAGAAGCTCTCCGGTTGGGAGTATGTGGTTGCGTGTATATGGCATGGAGTTTGAATCCGCGTAGTTTGTGGACGAGCTCACGCCCATCAGAATGCTGGGCCATGGCGACATGGGGAATGTGGTTAAGGATACCTGCTGGCTCGCCAGATGGCCAGACGAATTCAGCGTCTTCCTGTACAGACTAACCTTTCGAAATGGCCAATCATGAGCAGTTGCGTGATGCCTAAAACACAAAATATGGATGCAACCCCGGCAGTTTTCCTTCATGGTTTTGACAGTTCTTGTTTACTGTTTTGTGTTTAATGAAATGGGCCTGAGGGTTGGGCTTTGGGGTTTGGTATTGACGTTGTGCGTGCTGCTCTGTGCGTTTGCTGTTGGCGTTGTAGATTTATTTCGTAAAGTTTGAAAGCAGGTGTGAAGTTGGAGCGGGGGCAATGTTTAAGCTCACGGGTATTGACTTAAGCGGGGGCAATATGGTATCAGAGTGAGCTTTGTTTAAGCTCACGGGTACATTGTTCAATTCTGCAACCTCCAATATGGTCTCCGCTGGTATTGACTTGCCATTTTTTGCTGGAAGTAATAAACTGGAGCGACGATCAAGGGCCGGTCTGAGTGATTTTGCAAGAGAGCTTCGCTTGCTCCGAAGTGTTGATATGTCAGGCCGCGATTTTGGTGATGAGGGACTAATATTTTTGGCTAAAAGTTTAGCTTTCAATCAGAATGCAGAAGAGGTAGACTTTTCAACAAATGGCATAACAGCTGTGGGTTTGAAATCACTTTCCGACATTCTACCTTTGAATGTTTTTTTTTTTTTTTAAAGGCGCTTAATCTCTACCATCCAGTTGGTGATGAAGGAGCTAAGGGAAATGTTTTATGTCTAGTCTTAGTCTTGATTATCTTGAATATTGAATAGGAGCAGGAGCAGCGACCATGGACATTAAGAGTGGAAATTGGCTAACAGAAAAGCCCGGGCTTGGCAGAAAGAGATTGAATGGTGACTGAAGATATCCAAAATCCTATGCAAATGGGTGTTAACGCGTATACTGGATGAGATTCAAATTCTTTTCTTTCAGGTAAGTAGGAATTATTTCAGAAACTACCTGGTATTGATTTTTTATTTATTTATTTATTTATTTGAAGTGGGATTGATTCTATTCAAATAATAATATATATAGTAACTGTGTTGTTTTGCTTTTATTTTATTTTATTATTCTTCTGTATTTCTTGAAATTGTTTGCAGTACCTGTTTTTTTTCATTTTCATTCTAGATTTAGGTTAAAGAGGTAGGTATTGAGAATAGGGAGATTAGGTTAATGGCAGTACGCTATATTTAGGTATCAGTTTTTCATTTTCATTGCAGATTAGGAAATTGTGTGTAATTGAATTTTTCATTGATAATATTTGATTTTTGTTTTGGGATGTTTATTCTCTATTAATATTATTTGTTTGAATAACATTAATGGAGAGGTATCCACGGATTTCCTACTTTCCCTATTACAAATACTAATTCTTGGGTGTTGCATTTAATTTCTAGAATGATTGTGCTTAGAAATTTAACCAAATATTGGAACTCCACATAAATTTAGTGGAACGGTCTGACATCGAATCAACAGGGAACAAGTTTGCATTGCTATATTCTATTTCTTTTGCAAAACCCTTAGAGTAACAAATGTTTCCATCCATTGCTTATTTTTACTTCAGTAATTTGTTTTGCCTTCTTTATTTTATTTTTATTTTTATTAACGTCTCTATGTTTTACGTGTTTTATGTGCAGGTTAAGCTAAGGAAATTTGAGCTTGGAGTTTTTGGCCCTTTAGGCCCACTATTCCAACTCTGCTCTGATACCAGATGTAGGGACCAGGATTTCATTAGACTACCAGAAAAATAAAATAGAACAGTAAATTTGAAATTTACTAAATTTTTATTTAATCTAGCATATTCGCTCCCATTTTTTATACATAACTAATCAATTACTTAATTAATAATCAATTAATCACTTAACCATTAGTTTAATACTTAATCATTTAATGTCTTATTTAATAATTACTCATTCATTAACCCTTAATCAAGGAGTTAATCCTACTTCAACTAATTATAATCAAAATAATTAATTAATAACTTATAATTAATTAAGGTTATATAATAATTAATTATAATTTAGCTAATGTTTAGGATTATTTATGAAATTATTCATAGTAATAAGAAAAGGGTCATTACATGGTGCACTGTGGTAGGGTTATTTAAAAAAAATACTCTAGTGCACTACTTAAATACTGACGCATCAATGTGCACCATTGCTCTAAAACAATGGTGCATCATGGTAGGGTTATTTAAAAAAAAAATATACTCCAGTGTGCTACTTAAATAATGATGCACCAGTGTGTCTAATAATCGAGCGCACTATAATAGGGTTAAATAATAAAAAAAATACCGACCGTAAAATTCATTTTTACCCTTTTCAGTGTTGTAGAGCTCTCAAGCACCGGTGCAACTTTTTCCTCTTTGAAATTCCCTGTCGCCAGTGCTTCCCTTGCTTTCCATCCTTCCGTCCATTGCTTAGTGCGTGGCTTTCAAATTTTTCCAAATGATGGGAAAATTTATTTTTTTGGACTACGTGGAAACCATGCCTCCCCGACGAGGAAATGTCCAGGTAATGTATTTATTTCTTTATAACTTAAACTTTTAGTGGATTAAAATTCAAAATTTAGTTAAATTTCCAATTTTTTATTTTTTTTTGCATGGTGTATTCAGGTCGTTCAACTCACACCGTAGACAATGCACCTTGACAATTTACAGGGTGCACCGAAACACCATGCCTAATTTTTTTCGGCAGTGTGTTTGTAAACTCTAACGCACTGGTGCATTGGGTAAAATTTAAGGCACCAATGCGTAATTTTACCAACACACCACCTAAAATAATATAGCTAATTTTCCACGGTTTGTCGAACTAACATTAACGCACTAGGGAGTTACGTTAAATGACACACCAAATAAATCAGATATATTATTTAATGTGGTGTGTTGGTAAGCTTACGCACTGGTGCATTAATAATTACGCCAACACACCGTCATAAAAAAAAAGAGCCTAAATGTCAAAGTACCGTAATTATCAATTTTTAAAAAATTATTGGTGCGGTGCGTCGCCTTTCTTGTAATGCACCGGTGCATGTCGAGAAAGGCTACACACCATAGTAACAATTTAAAAAAAAATGGTTTTACGATGCTTTATGATTTTAATTTTTTATTATTTTAGGTTGTACGTCGGTTAACCTTAACGCACCGGTGTGGTAAGGTTATACAATGCACCACATAAAATAATATAAATTTTTTTATACAACGTGTTATGTTACATGTGCGAACCATAGATTATGCTCACAAGTAATATACGCACCGCGGGTGGTGCTTGACTATCTTTTTGGCACACCGGTGATGAAATTTACTTAGTTTTTGAAGAAAGTTATATTTTCGTATTTATAAATAAATTTCTCATTTACTAATGTTTTTATGTTTTATGTATGAGGATGATGTATTTTATATGTTAATCATGCAAATACGTAAGCAAAGAGAGCAACATCAACAACAACAAGAGTACAGGGTTGACCTATACAATTTTGTATGGGATTGGGAAGTGAGGGAGAGAGATTTGTATCCTCACCCTATTACTGCAACAACCTAAGTCGTCTTGAGGAATGTAGGCCTCCTTAAGTACTATAAAGAGGCTACATCCCTGAATGGGCACTCCTAGTTCTTGGTGTCGTTGATCCGTTGATGGGATGTCCATCGATAGACTTTCCATGTTGGTCTTGATCAATGGTAATGGCCCACTGAGGAGGATATATACTTTATCACTTGGATATCCAGGAGATGGGAGGATTTTTCCTAGGTCCCTGATGTCCCAGTCGGTGTTGCAACAAAGAGTCAACTCATGTACTCTCAAAGATATTTTGTGGTTGATGTACTTTCTCTAGCTATTTTTCAGGTGTCTAATGGACAACTACATATCACTTTTTTTGGTACAGAGGATGTTAGATGCCTCTCACTATTAATGATGACCATTTCACACTTTACCAGTGATGGGAAACACATTAGTTGCACTCTTTTGTATTATGTTGATTCTTTGGTTTAGAGGCCATGATGTATTAGATGGTATTCCATTTTTTACGACAACTTTGTATAGCTCTAGATAGATGTCATGCTATGATACATGGGAGGACAAACTTCCCTTTTGCTTCATAGTTGTTTTGTTTATTTTTTGAGAGGTTTTTAGAGACGAGGCCTAATTTTGTCTGTCAACCTTCTAGGATGATGACTCAGGTGTGGATGCACATGTGGGGCGATATGATTCCAAAGAGGGGCCAACCGAAGTTTTCGACTAGGATTTCCACTGACGCACTGGGGATACTAGCCAGTGAGGCCGATCACATGTTTGTGATGGTGTTGTGTCCTTACATGGGGTTGGATTGGCGAAGGATTTACAAACATCCTCTTCACACTGGATGAGCCACCAGATGCTATAGGTAGTATTATTGTTTTGTTTAAATTAATCTAGTTTCATTTTATTATCTTACTTAATTAGAATAAAATTAATTCTAACACGTTCTTTAACTTTTTTTATTAAATTGTTTAATGAAACTGTCTAATTATTGTTGTGTACTATATATTATGTAGATATTGGCACATTCATTGGGGATGTGCCTCCTCCCTCACTAGATTTGGATGAGGAGATGCCTGGGGCCGTGACGGGTCAAGGTCCTCGGTTGCAGATACCCGATTGCATTCATCGTAGGACATATACTAGATTCAGGTTGGAGTTGGGAGACTGACTTTGTGCAATTTTGGTTAAGGTGGGAGTCTTCCCTGTGTTGATGCAAGACATCAGGGAAGATCCTATACTCTTGGAGCTTTGAAGGGAGATTTTGTCTCTTATGTGTCATATCGTTGGAGCTACTAGGGTACTATAAACAATGAGGGATGATGATGGTACAGACTCTTCCTCCAATACCTATTCGTCTAGTACCCCAAAAACTAATGAGGGTGGTCGTGATCCTTCTCCATGTCCTCCTCCTCGTCCTTCACCTCACCCTGATGAACATGAAACACTTATTCCTCCACCACCTGATATTCCACTTCCTCATGACCATCCATCATCTTTTACTACAGACCAAGCCTCCACTAATGTTGTAGATATGATTATCACATCGGTTGGACCAGATATGTTATAAAAGTTATTTGAATTTTTCATGATATATATATATGTGTGTGTGTGTGGTGCATTTTTTCTGTTCATGTTGATGTCTATTTTTATGTTGATGTGTATATTGTTAGGTCATGTTATATATGTTTGTTAAATGTGCTTGATAGATATGTATGTTATAACAATGTTCATTAGATGTGCATTTTTCCTGTTGATCATGATGATGTACTTAATTAGTTTATATGTTGATGTTGATGTGTACATTGTTAGGTCATGTTATATATGTTTGTTAAATGTGCTTGATAGATGTGTATGTTAAATGATGCTTGTTAGATGTGTGTGATGGTGATGCTAGACAATGCTTGTGTTTTGTTAGAAGTGATCATAATGATGATGCCATGCCAGATTATTAGATTTGTGTGCTAGATAATTAATGGCATTTATATGTGCTAGAGGTATATATAATTAGATTATGTTAGTGAATTTAAATGTGCATTTTAGATGATGTTTATGTTTTTCGGATGGTTATCATCATGATGTTTATTTTTATTAAATGGTCTTTCGAAATCTTCACAATCTAACAATTATATTTTAAAATCTTCACATTAATGTCATTGTAAGCTCAGTTATTAATTTTTAAACTAGTATTGCATTAATATGTTCTTTAAATACATGTTAGAAATTTAATTTTTAAATTATAAACCACATTTTTATATAATCTTACTTTTAAATCTACAAAATACATGAACATAAACTCAGTTTTTGAATCATCATGTTAACATATCATCAAAAAGGTTGTACTATTAAACATGCATATCAACCATATTATTACTTCAAATATCAACATAGATTATTAGGATAAATAAGAAACTATGTAAATTAAAATATTACCATTCAATATCTAAACATGTTGTCAACTATGAAATTATATGTCGTTGCATATATATATATATATATAATTAAAAAAAAAATTAAATAACTTATGCATGGTTTAAAATATTTATAACTCAAATTCTCAAGCAAGGAGATACAATGCAAATATTAAAATTTCCTTAAGAGATTTAAGGATCAAAGTCATATCACTAACAAAAGTTCTTTATACAAGTTCTTGAGTGTGTCCAAGGGTAAGAGGATTGTTAATAAATGGATAAATTCCACCTTCTATACACATCAGCATTCTAACACCATTGTGACAACGAAACAATGTTTTGGAAAGCTCTTTTTTTAGGTCTCAATGCTTCAATAACATGTTAGTAAAGGGTAAAATTTCTAACATCTTGAGGCCTTTTTGAAAAAAAAACAATCTCTTAGATGTGTATTTTGGCAATTATTGGTAATATTAAATTCTTAAATACTTCAAACTTGACATATCTCTCCTACAATGAAAAGACTTTTCTATCATTTTAGTTAAATGTTAGCATTTCCATTCATTGTTCCAAGATGTTTGAGAGTGGTTTCAACATCATAAAACTTTATATGGAGAAAGTAGAATTTCATATTTTATTAAAAGTTCAACTGGCTTGATATTTTTCAGGATTTCACAATTGGAATATACTTAGTTTTAAGAGTAAAAACCTTTGCGAATCTTACCAATTATATAAAATGCCGACTATAAAATGTTTGGCTATTTTTTTCTAAAAACATGTTGTTACTAATTTATCATGAAAATATTTTTAAAATTTTTATATTAAACATGCAACGACATATAAATATCTTCAAATACCAATATTAAATTCTATTTCAATCAATTGTGCCATGCAATCACAAATAATTTGAAAGACAAACACATTACACATCGAATTGACTGTTAACCAACTGAAATTGTTCAAATATTTGTTATAATTAACTTTACATTTCTTTTTTCACGAGATGAATAAAAAAATATATAATTAGCGAAATAATGATAACAAAAATATACAACAACAATATAAATGATGAAATAAAATATGTACATATCACCCTCTGTTGTGATTACCCTGATTATCTTCCTCGTTTGGAATGATAACATTTTTGTTCTCAAAAATATGTTTTGACCTAGGTTCGTGTATTAATACGAACCACCAATCCCTATCCAACACATCTAAGTAAACAAACACTTTGTTACAGTGTTTTGGGAAAACAT
The DNA here is from genome assembly GCA_032191745.1 of Picea mariana. Classification (NCBI taxonomy): domain Eukaryota; kingdom Viridiplantae; phylum Streptophyta; class Pinopsida; order Pinales; family Pinaceae; genus Picea; species Picea mariana. The sequence goes on from JASDQU010820159.1 coordinate 43,025, forward strand.
AAGACTCATTAGCTTCATCCCACATCTTTCTAGAGTTGATACATATCGCCCCACTATCATGATCTTCCTTTACATTATTTTGATCAAAGGTGTCCCACCACTTGCGCATAAAAATAACACATTGGAAAGAAGAGAAGTCCACTCGAATGATATCTTGTATTGATCCACTCAAAGTCCAGTCAAATGATCCACTCGAATTCCATTGCCAACTTGTGAAGAACTACTATTGTTGTAGTAATTCCTAATTGGTGAATCTGGACGTAGTGGGAATTGAATAGGTGGTTGATTCAACCATTATTGGTATGCTTCCTCTCCGAGTTGTGTTCTTATTGTTGTCTTCTCTCGATTTGACATTGTAGTGGGGTGCAACGGAAGCTGATAGGTAGGTCGCTCATCATCAAAATCATAATTTCAAAAATATTGAACATTAGTACATCGATGATATTAGCAAGCAAAATGCAATTGGTTTGTTCAAATTACATTATATCAAAGAATTATTACCATCGTTGACCCAAGATTGCAGCTGGAAGATGACATGTTACAATTGGCATGGTAAAGCAACTGCCCTTTTTCATCTACCAACTGCTTGCGATATGTTGCTCCTTATAAGATCTTCTGACGCTTTTTCACTAGTGGAATATTTTTTGCCTCTAAACTCGATTCTGAATCAGGATCCTACAAATTTGGATACATTTTTATTCAGATTGACATGGATAAAAAAATAAATTCAGTTAGATAATAAAAATATAAATAAAATCTAAAATTACTGGGGATGGAAAGGGAGAACTCCAAGATAAAATTTGAACAATATGGAACGTGATGGAATTTGAAAAATTGGCCATTTGATATTATAATCTTTTCTCCCTGCATTTGAGCAAAATCAACAATAAATTTTTAAGAATAAAATGACTTTAAGTGGAAAATGTATACTATGAAGTATTGCAAGTCATGTGGATGCATCCTAAAAGATAATTTAAGATGCATATACTATTTAATGTGCAAATAAAAATTCAGGTAACTTTTAAAGCATAACGGTGTTCTTATTTAAACAAAATGCACTGGTGCGTCTATAACGATATAAAGCACTGATGCGTTTAATTACTAACCGCACTGGTTCTCAAGATTTCAAATAAATAAAAAAGAATTATATGATATCAGTGTTCCAAAAATATTTAGCACATCGATGTTTTGTATAAACAAACACACTGATGTTTTGTATAAACAAATGCATCGATGCGTTATATTAATAAATGCACCGATGTTTTGAAAAAAAAAAACGTGACTATTTTTTTTACAATTGAAAAATGAGCATGAATTTATTTCTCGAAAATCTAATTTCATAATGTCCTTTAAATAGTAAGAAGTTATTCACTATTTCATTATTTTTCCAAAATTTACAGGGGAGAGATTTGCAAGAGAGACATATCGGGGAGCACTGTGGAGCAACATAATACTTTGTAACAACAAAATTATTTTGGAGATCAGAATTTGAAGGGTATAATGATTCACTCAAAACCCTTTTCATAAAGTCCTTTAAATAATATTAAGCTATTCACTATTTCATTATTTTTCCAAAATTTACAGGGGAGAGATTTGCAAGAGAGACTTACAAGGGAGCACTGTGGAGCAGAAAAATACTTTGGAACATCATAATTATTCAACAGATCAGAGTTTGAAGGGTATGGTGATTCACTCAAAACCAGAATTTTTGGACCAGAATTTTTGTGCAGAGCTTGGATGGTCAAGCCAGGAAGTGGTTCAAGGAACTGCCAACAAATTCAGTGGTAGGCATTGAGCAGTTAGATGGAGTGTTTTGAAACATTGGGGAGAAAGAAGAGACCTCTTGTATTATATTACTGAATTTGGAAATCTAAGAAGAGAAAATGGGGAGTCTATCTCAGACTTCACCAAAATATTCAATAAGATGTTTGGCAAGATCCCTGCAGAGATCAAGCCAATTGATGCATCAACAAAGATTACTTACTCTTCTTCCTTTGATCCAGAATTTTGCTTAATCCTTAGAGAAAGAAGGTCATCTACACTTGATTTAATGCAAAATGATGCTCTTGAGGTTGAATCTAACATTATGGCATCTCAGAAACTTAAAGGAAAATTTGAGAGAAAGAAGTCGTATGTTGATCCTCCTTCTTCTTCAAATACCAAAATGGAAAATATGGCCAAGATGTTGGACAGCTTGACCTCGGAGATGTCAAAACTGAAAAATCAGAGTCAGCAACCAACAAGAAGTAAAGAGACTAATGCCTATGCTCCCAGAAATCCCAATGCATTCCCTTATAGAAGGAACAACCAGCAGGTCCAGATCCTTCAGAGAGACATCAATGCAGTTGAAGATCAAAGGATCATAGCCCCCTTCCAAAATGCAGTGCTAGAAGAAGAGCAGGAGCTATCTCATGATGAAGTTGAAGAAGAAGACGAAATCAATTACTTTGGGGATGATATTGATTCCTCCTTCTTGACACAAATATATTATGAGGAGGCCCAGATGAATGAGTAGATTAATGAGGCAAGCATTGAAGAATCTTTTTATCAGAAAGATGATCAACCAGGTTACAATTTAAGATCTAAGATTGCTGCTCCAAAGCCATTACTTGTTGCCCCCAGAAAAAAGAAAGATGTTGTTGCCAAGCAGCCTGCTGCTCCTGCAAAGCAGACCTCCACTCCTAAAAAACAACAACAGAAGCAATTGCAGCCCCAAGCTAAAGAACAGGGATCTCTCAGAGCTCTTTCTAACGAGGAAAAACCTTCCGATAAAATATCATATTCATTTAATTTCGAATCAGAAATTCAGAAGGTAAGAATACCTATGCCATTGACTGGACTTATGAAGAATGACATATTCAAATCTTCTATCCTGAAGTCCCTTCAACCAAAGACTCCCCCAACTATTGATTATGTAAAAATTCAATATGACAAGCCCACGCTGACTATAGGACCTATGGTAGAGGACCGAGATGACTCTTGTCCACCCTTCTACATATCCCTGAATATCCATGACAAGATCCTTCACAACTGCTTGCTTGACTCGGGAGCGTCACACAATCTTATGCCTAAAGAAGTGATGGATGAGCTTGGGCTTGACATCACAAAAACTTACCATGATCTCTTCTCTTTTGACTCTAGGAAAGTCAAATGCCTCAACCTCATAAAAGACCTTGTCATAAACCTTGCCCAACTACCAATGAGAAGAATGGTAATGGATGTTGTAGTGGTTGATATCCCACCCAAGTTTGACCTCCTCTTGTCATGTTCATGGAGAAAAAGGCTAGGAGGTACCTTGCATATGGATCTTTCGTATGCCATAGTCCCAGTGTTTGGAGGAGAGCTAAAGAGACTTTATAGAGAAAATCAGCTTGCCTACATCATTAGTGATCGAAAGAATTCTGTAAACCATCCCATCTATGCATTAGACACGGACTTTGGGGCATGCATTCTGCAAATAGATGATTCTTAGCCAGCTCCATTGCATCTCACAAAGCCTACTTATCAACAGACTGATGGAGAGAGTAATCCCATGTGTAGCATGTTATTTGATGGTGCCAGTACCAAAGACTCAGCAGGTGAAGGTGTAGTTTTGATTTCTCCTTCAAAAGAGGCTATTCATTTGTCTTTTAAACTTGATTTCAAAACTACTAACAATATAGCAGAGTATGAGGCTTTGTTGTTGGGAGTAAATTCTACCAAGGAGATGGGAATCAAAGGACTAAAGGTGTTTGGAGATGTGGATCTCATCATACAACAAGTGAATAGTACTTTCCAAGAAAAAACATGTCAGGTTGAAAGCTTACAGGGATGAGATATGGAAAATCATGGACTCTTTTTCCATTTTTGATATTTCTTATATACCCAGAGCTATGAATCACCTTGTTGATTCCCTTGTTGTCTCAGCTAGTATGTTCATTCCTCCCATGCCTCCTAGACTGAATTATGAAATCCAAGTCAAATATAGACCATCCCTGCCCAACAATATCAAATATTGAAAAGTCTTTGAAGATGAAGATGAGATTAGTAGATTTCTCTAGGTGGTATATGAGTTTTATGATATGCATATTGACCAGGAAAATCAAAATGTAGAGGAATCCAAAAATCCTAAGCTAAAAAGAAAAATGGGTCAACATGATATTGTTCAGCTGCCCAACAATTATATACCTTGGGGTTTGGTGCCTCTTGAGAAGATTTTCGACCAAAACGATGTCCCCTACAAACCTAATAAGAAGGAGAAGGATCATATTGTCAATGAGCACAATATAGGAAGCCAAAGTCATCCTAAATTCATAAATTTTTCCACTGAATTAACTGTTGACTAGAGGTCAGAATATTGCAACATTATGAAGGAATTTGCTGATGTTTTTGCCTGGAAATATAGTGATCTGAAAACCTATAATCCTGATGTCATTCAACATAAGATTCCCCTTGAGAAATACACCATCCCTTTCAAATAGAAGTTGAGACCTATCAGTCCTCTCTTATTACCTGTAATTGAAAAAGAAATAAAAAAGCTCCTTGATGCCAAAATCATAATCCCATTAAGATACTCCAAATGGATTGCAAACCTAGTAATAGTGAGAAAGAAAAATGGTGAGATCAGGTTATGTGTTGATTTTAGAAACTTAAATAAATGCCCCAGGAAAGACAACTATCCCCTACCCAAGATGGAACACTTGCTGCAAAGAATTTTAGGGGCCACTGTCATGTATTTCCTAGATGGCTTCTCAGGCTTTAACCAGGTTTCTGTACACCCTGATGACCAAGAAAAAAATGCCTTTACTACTCCTTGGGGTACCTTCATGTACGCCAAGATGCCATTCGGGATAATGAATGTCGGGGCCACTTTTCAGAGGGCCATGGACATATCTTTTGTGGGAGAGAAGGACAAGTTTGTCCTCATCTATCTTGATTATATCACAATTTATTCTAGAATTCATGAAGAGCATCTGAAGCATCTGAAAAGAGTATTTTTGAAATGTAGACAGTTCGAGATTTCACTGAACCCCAAAAAGTCTCAATTTGCTCTCAAGAAGGGTAAGCTCCTAGGCCACATTGTTTCAACAGAGGGAGTGAAAATTGATCCAGCTTGGGTGGAAGCAATTCAGAAGTTGTCCATACCAAGGTCAAAGAAGGATATCCAATCCCTATTTGGTAAGATAAATTTTGTCAGAAGGTTTATTCCTAATTTCTTTGAGTTAGTGAAACATATAACCTCTATGCTAAAAAAGGGATCTGAGATAAAATGGACAGACAATGCAAGAAGTTCATTTCCGGATATCAAATAGGCTATCATGGAATCTCCCACTCTAATCAGTCTAGATTACACCAAGAATTTCTATATTTTCTCTTTTGCTTCCTATGACATAGTGGCAGCAGTCTTGTTACAAAAAGATGATGAAGGTCTTGCTCACCCGGTGGCTTTCTTCAGAAAATCACTCAGGGATGCTGAACTAAGGTATGATCCTATAGAAAAACAAGCTTATGCTCTCATTAAGTCATTAAAAGCTTTCAGAATTTATATCCTCCATGCAAAGGTTTTTGCCTATGTTCCTTCAGCCTCTATGAAGGATGTCTTGACCCAGCCTGATATTGATGGAAAGAGAGATAAATGGATCGCTAAGCTGATTGAGTTTGACACAAAAGTGAAGCCCACTAAGCTGGTAAAATGCCAAGGCCTTTCCAAGCTCATGACAAAAGAGAATTGTGATCGTTTGGACATAAATTTCATTGGGGAAAGTTCAACAAGTTTGCAGACAGAGGTAGCAGCAGAAGAGCAACATGACAACCAACAGGTGGTCAAGAATTTGTCTTCATGTGAGTGGTATTCAGGTATTGTTCATTTTTTTACAGAAGTTGGAGGTTTCTCCTAAATTTATCATGACTCAAGCCTAAGTCCTTAAGCTCATAGCAATTAAATTTTTCATTAATGATAATCTTTTTTATTGGAAAGATCCTACTGGTTTACTACTGAGATGTTTAGACAAAGATGAGTTAGATGAAGTCATACATCAGTTTCATTCGAGTATTTGTGGAGGCCATCATTACTGGAATACCACAACTCATAAAATACTAAGGGTTGGGTATTACTGACCTTTTCTTTTTTCAGATGTGTGCGCCTTTGTGAAATCTTGTGATAAGTGCCAAAGATTCACAGGAAAACAACAACTAAAATCTCTATCCCTGAGACCTATTGTAGTGAATGGTCCTTTTCAACAATGGGGCTTAGATTTCATAGGCGAGATTAATCCTTCATCTAGTGGTCAACATAAGTGGATCCTGGAAGCCACTGACTATTTTACCAAGTGGATAGAGGCAATCCCCACTAGAAATGCCACTCATCAGGTTGTCACAAAGTTTCTCTATGAAAACATTATGATCAGATTTGGTTGCCCAAAAAGGCTAGTGACAGATAATGCAACAACCTTCAAAGTTGATGCATTGGTTGACATGTGTAAGTCAATGGGCATTCAATTGGTACACTCTACTTCCTACTACCCTCAAGGCAATGGTCTTACCGAGTCATCCAATAAGATTCTAGTCATAAGCATCAGAAATCCATTGGAGGAAGTCAAAGGAGCTAGGATTCCAAACTAAATTTTTCTCTTTGGGCAGACAGAGTGACTAATAAGAAATCCATAGGAACTTCTCCCTTCAAACTGGTTTATGGCACTGATGCCATTTTCCCCATTCAACTATTTCTACCAGTGGCTAAATTCTTTCAAGAGGAACAAACTGAATCAAATGATATGGTAAGAAGAATGCTTGACTTGGTAGAATTGCAGCAGGTCAGAGAACAACTGGTGGATAAATCAAAATCTCATCAAAAGAGGATCAAGGATACTTTTGACAGAAAAGAAAAGGTGGACAACTTTCAAGTTGGTGACTGGGTTCTGAAATGGGATGCTCTCAGACAAGATAAAGGCAAGCACGACAAGTTTGATTCTTTGTGGACCGGTCCTTTCATGATAACTCAAGTACAACACAACAACACCTTAATTTTGCAAAGTCTGGAAGGTGAAGAAATGTTTGGTGGCCTAGTCAATGGGTGTTTTCTGAAACTCTATTTCATCTAAGGCTTCAAGGCCTTGTCATTGTAAAATTTATTTTCAGTATTTTATTTTTTGCAAAATAAATCCATACCCAATGGAAACACTAGTATATAGGTTTGAATTTTCGTTTTACATGAAAGGCATTGGTTCTGTGGTTCTTGAAACCTCACAGGGAGGCTTTCACCCCCAATAGGAGCCAGTGTTATCTCCTCAAATAAATCAATCGAATTATTTCATTTTAGGTGATAGGATGTCTTTTAAAAAATATATTTTTAATTTTTTAAAGCTCATTTTTAGAGCGCTATGCATGTAATAAATTTAGAATAAACTTTCTTTTATTTTTTATTTCATCTAATTCAAATCTTAGGTTTCGGTGGGTTAGGAAAACATTTATGTTGTTCATTAGCCACCGAAAGCCTTAGCTTTCAGTATCTTAAACAAAGAAACTCGGGGCTATTTTAGCCACTGAAATCGCAGGAGCGAGGGAGGATTCAGCACATCCTTTCACATGTCTAAATCATTGGGTTTGAAGTTCTATAATTTCAATTAGCCACCGAAAAGACAGGAGAATGAACCGTTCATGACCGAGAGCTGATCTTTGCATGATATAGCGAATCTTTTCGGATTGTTGTTTCATCAAACTACATGGTTACATACCTCTCAGTCATCAACCATGATAGTTTCAAATCACAATATTCTCTTTCGCATCCCTTGTAATCAGTGCCAAGATATGATGCTCGCCTCATTTTTCTCATCCCTGTCATAGCCAAGCTGAATCTCCCTAAGTTTACGCTGTGTAACTTTCCACCAAAATATGATTTTTCAATTGCAGGTGTACAGGAGCATAGTGAAATATGACAAAAGGATCATCAACTCTGAGGAAATATCTCGACGACATCAGTTACTTGGAATCACACCCGGAGGTATGCCAATTGTTCAGGGACGCAGGTTGTTATAATTTTTGTAAAAAATTACAGAGTTCTCACCAGCAGGTAGCAGAAGCCTTTGCCCTGAATTTCGATGGAAGGAAGGAAGTCATTGATCGAGATGAATTCGAGGTGGACAAAGATTTCATAGCCAAGGTAACAGAGCTTCCCGGGATTGGAGAAAAAGGGTTTAAAACCACTGTCACAAAAAATGTTGAATTCATGTCTTACTTGAAACCAGAACATAAGGATTTGATATGGAAGAAAGGCATTCCTGTGTCTTTTCTTGAAGAGAAATGGAAACAATTACTAAAGGCCATTATGGTCTATATAACTTGCGAAGGAAGATACAATAGGGTGATGATTTACCATTTCAAACTCATGAATCATTTTACTGGTAGAAACCCACTCAATCTGCCCTATTTTCTCCATAGAAGCTTATCCAAAATGGCTCATTAGGTCAAGTCCAAGCCCAATGAAGTTGTAGGTAGACTATCCCACCATGGTATAATTAAACTTTTGGTTTGTGAGCTGTTGCAGAGAAGAGGCAAAGAGTGGAATTACTTCTTATTTTGGAATGATTTTCAAACTGATGTACAGCCAAAGGGTAAAAAGAGTCCTCATTCCAAGAAGTATTCTACTCCCAGAAGTGGAAAGAGGAGGAGGAGAGCTATCTCTCCAGTTCCAGTTAATCAACCCTCTCCTTCCTCTAAGATTACTAAAACTAAGAAGAAATTGAACTTCAGCAGTGAAACAGATAAGGCCAAAGAATCCCCAGTGAACAAAAACATTATTAATCTTCCTTACACAGACTCGGAGGATGAAGAGCACCAGATTGAAACAGGGCACAAGGATTCAGTTACCACAGGGTGTGAATTTTTTTTTTTTGTAGATATATTCACAGCAAGTTATGAAGGCCTTCCATCACCTACACCTCAAATAAATCAATCAAGTTATTTCATTTTAGGTGATAGGATGTCTTTTAAAAAATATATTTTTAATTTTTTAAAGCTCATTTTTAGAGCGCTATGCATGTAATAAAGTTAGAATAAACTTTCATTTATGTTTTATTTCATCTAATTCAAATCTCAGGGTTCAGTGGGTTAGGCGAACATTTCAGTTGTTCATTAGCCACCAAAAGCCTTAGCTTTTGGTAGCTTAAACAAAGAAACTCGGGGCTATTTTAGCCACCGAAATCATAGGAGCAGGGGAGGAGTCAGCACGTCCTTTCACATGTTTAAATAATCGGGTTTGAAGTTCTATAATTGCAATTAGCCACCAAAAAGACATGAGAATGAACCGTTCATGACAGAGAGTTGATCTCTGCATGATATAGAGAATCTTTTCGGATCGTTGTTTCATCAAACTACATGGTTACATACCTCTCAGTCATCAACCATGATTGTTTCAAATCAGAATATGCTCTTTCGCATCCCTTGTAATCAGTGCCAAGATATGATGCTCACCTCATTTTTCTCGTCCCTGTCATAGCCGAGCTGAATCTCCCTAAGTTTACGCTGTGTAAATTTCCACCAAAATATTATTTTTCAATTGCAGGTGTACACGAGCATAGTGAAAGATGAAGAAAGGATCGTCAACTCTAAGGAAAGAGCTCGACGACATCAGTTACTTGGAATCGCACCCAGAGGTATGCCAATTGTTCAAGGACATAGGTTGTTATAATTTTTGTAAAAAACTACAGAGTTATCACCAGCAGGTAGCAGAAGCCTTTGCCCCAAATTTCAATGGAAGGAAAGCAATCATCAGTCGAGATGAATTTGAGGTGGACGAAGCTTTCATGGCCGAGGTAACAGAGCTTCCCAGGACTGGAGAAAAATGGTTTAAAACCATTGTCACAAAAAATGTCGAATTTGGGTCTTACTTGAAACCAGTATGCAAGGATTTGATATGGAAGAAAGACATTACTGTGTCTTTTCTTGAAGAGAAATGGAAACAATTACTAAAGGCCATTATGGTCTATATAACTTGCGAAGGTAGATACAATAAGGTGATGATTTACCATTTCAAACTCATGAATCATTTTACTGGTAGAAACCCACTCAATCTGCCCTATTTTCTCCACAGAAGCTTATCCAAAATGGCTCATCAGGTCAAGGCCAAGCCCAATAAAGTTGCAGGTAGACTATCCCACCATGGTATAATTAAACTTTTGGTTTGTGAGTTGTTGTAGAGAAGAGGCAAAGAGTGGAATTACTTCTTATTCTGGAATGATTTTCAGACTGATGTACAACCAAAGGGTAAAAAGAGTCCTCATTCCAAGAAGTGTTCTACTCCCATAAGTGGAAAGAGGAGGAGGAGAGCTATCTCTCCAGTTCCAGTTAATCAACCCTCTCCTTTCTCTAAGCTTAATAAAACTAAGAATAAATTGAACTTCAGCAGTGAAACAGATAAGGCCAAAGAATCCCCAGTGAACAAAAGCATTCTTAATCTTCCTTACACAGACTCAGAGGATGAAGAGAACCAAATTGAAACAGGGCACAAGGATTCAGTTACCACAGGGCGTGAAAATTTTGTTTTTGTAGATATATTCATACCAAGTTATGAAGACCTTCCATCACCTACACCTCAAGAAGAACAAGAAACACAAATTGCAGATGCCTCATCTAGCAAAAGAGTGAAGTAGAGTAAATCAAAGGAAATCAAGAAGCTTAAGAAGAAGTTAGCTGGACAAGAAGTGCTAGAAAGGGTAATTAAAACCATATATGAAACTATGTCGAAAAACTTTGCATAAAGCAACTCATCCTTGGAAAGATCATGAAAGCATAAAGGAAAAGAAAAAGAAGGACAAGATTGTAAAAGATTACAAAAACTTATGGAGAGTAGCTCAGGGCTTGAATAAAAAGGTCAGGTCTTTGAGGAAGCAAGATATGTCTTCAAAACACCAGGCTCAAACACATGCTACTCTTGAAACCCTAGCAGAGGTGGCAGTTCAATGCAATGAACCAAAGGCAATCAGTAATCCTACAGTCTTTGAGCAAGATGCATAATCCTTAAAAGATCATCCCTAAGGCATTTTTGAGCTAAGACAAAAGGTATTTTTGAAATTTTGATAATTTCACTGAAACATACCTTTCAGTGGCTTAGGTGAACATTTCGATTGTTCATTAGCCACCGAAAACAGAGTTTTCGATAGCTAATTGGTCTGAATTCTATCTATTGTAGCTTTCGAAAGCACTGATAAGGCAGAAAGTTAATATTTTTGCACAAATCCAAGTTTTCCTTGTCCAAAAGCCTCAAGAATGGTTCCAATCGATGGACAATAATTAATGACATCCTTATCAAGAGTTTGTTTTGATTTTGGAGATGCTCTACAACATAGAAAAGTCAAAATCGATTAGCTATTTTCAGGGATATAAAGTTGTTTGATTGTCAGCAGGTGTCATTTTCGACTCTTCTCATATCATATACAATCCAGCAGCCTCGGAAGGCTCACTACACGTGCCAAAGAATCCGAAGGACATAAAGATCATTCAAGGATATGAATTGACCTAGTTTATAGGATCTTTAACTATTTTCTTGGGCCAATTATTGATTCTCTATTTTAGCAAAATTCAATCTAGTATTCTAGGATTTTGAAACTATTTGTAAAGGCTATAAATCCCAGAACATTTGATTGGGTTCGATTTTGAGTTATGTAATCCACTGTTATTGTGATAAAGACACTTTCTTTAATATATTAAGCCTGCAAGCTTCTTTCATTGTTATTATCAGACTCTCTTTATCTTTTTCTATGCCTATGAGTTGGAATCATTTCTTTGTCTATGTTTAAAGGTCCCATGGTAACTGTCATATTACCTTTGATTGTTAAGCAAGAATCATAAGCATCCTTTGCTAGTTTGTTGACCCATCATATATATTGTTATGTATGTTCTGGTTAATTGATTGGTTTTCTTATCCATTTGATCTACAAACCTATGTAATAATAGCTCTTGAAGGCCTTGTACTACATGAATATAGCTAGACTGTCTTGAAGATACAATACAATGATTTAGATATTCATCTTGATCCAAACCCACACCCATTATTGAGAAAATAATTACAAAAAGGTTAAGTTACCAGGCATCTCTGAGATACAGCCTAGGAGAGTTTCCTGGAGTGATAACAACACCCACTTGGGGTTCCTTTAGGGATGTTATTAAGGAAAAATACTACCCTATTGGAAGTTATGATGACTTGTATATAAGATGGACCACGTCGCGGCATGAAAGAGACCAAATAGTGCCAGAGTTCACCAATGTCTTCCATACCTTGCACATCAAGTTGGGTATCAAATATTATGAGTGACATTCGTTGCTCAAGTACCGCGATGATATGCATAGATACATCCAGACAAAAATGGAGTTTTTGGACATATCATCTTTGGGCGCGGACTATCGATATGTCGTCAAAATCAAGTAGAATATTAAACAAAAGATGTTGCAGTTTTGGTTTGGGAACCCCTCATGTCATAAGCAGGGTAAGGGCAGCCCCAACCTACAGAACAAAGGACAAAGAAAATATGGGAAACCTCAAGACAACCATTCTAAGCTGCAAGCAAAGAAGGATAATGGGAATATGAAGAAAGATATTGAGAAGTGGTGCGACTTCCATAAGAGCCTATGGAATAACACTATTGATTGTCGCTCAAAGAATTCATTGGTGGCTGAGGTAAAAGCCTTTAAATCATATGTGGGTTCCGACTATGAGTCAGAACTGAAAAATGAGAGATGAATCATTGACGCGGAACCCATTTCCATTATTGCTACCACCAAGATCCATCCCAGTGAACCTGATGAGCCAGAGGAAGTCGAGCACCTCTTTCATTCACAGATGTGGGTGAAAGGCACTTGGTTTCACTTTATCATTAATAGTGATATCCAAAATAACCTCATCTAATCAGAGTTCATCAAGCAGCTAGCCCTGCCGAAAATGCTTCACCTGCAACCTGTTAGCGATAAATGTTGTCATGAGCTCGAGAGAATTTGGGCATGCAAGTTGCACGAAATGATCAAGCGCAGCACATGAGAATCCTTGTTTTTCCAAGTAGAAGGTCAAGCGAGCGGGCAAAATTGCATCGGCAACGTCCAGGGTCTATTTTTGCGAAGAAGATCGACGGTCGATGGGAAATTGCAGTCAGCCGAGTCACACCAAGTATAGCGCAGATGTTGTTAAAGAGGTGAACGGTGTCAGCCGTTGGATCGACAGAAGAACAGATCTGGACTTTTGGTTCGAGAGCGGACGCTTGTCACGAGATTACCCACATCGGGGACTCGTGCATCAGAGTCTCGTAAGAAAATACCCAAGGAATTGGCCACGAGGATCGCGAGTTTGCAAGGTTGCGATATTTCAACCGTTGAAGGATAGGTGGCCATAGCAAAGCGGTGAAGTGGAATACAGGTGGTAGAAGCCATCAGGATCTCGCTGCGAGAAGTCCCGAGGTATTGGCATTAGGATTTGCGAGTTGCGAAGTGCCGAGGTTCGTGTGAACGTGTGGCAGAGCATAAGGTGGGACCGCGTGGTTGACACGTGGACACGCATTGGCTGGAGATAAAGTCAGCTTTCCATTGAATTCTCGCATATCGGGGACTAGCGAAATAGGAGGGTGAAAACTCGACGGTTCAACCGACGAGGTTGCGAGGTTGCGAGGACTCGGGCCCAAAGTATTGTCGAGATGATCTCAGCCGTCCATTTGAAGCGGACACCTGGCGCGAGTAGAGCCATATCGGCGCTTCGCCCATCGCGACTCCAACTCGCAAAAAGCAGCTCCGTTATTTTTCGAGGTGCGAGGTGCTGAGAGAATCTCAGGCCCGGGCCCACGGCATCGCCAAGAAAAGTAAGAACCGTCAGATCAAGAAGGCTGAAGCACTTAGTTCAGTTACAGAGAGGATCGTCGCAGTCTCCAAGTGCCACTGGATCCGATCTCCATATTGTTTCTCGCCTGAAGTAAATGATGAAAAGAGCGGGTGGTTGAGACTTCCTCTCATTAATTAAGTGAAGGAATGGAGGTTCTGTCAAGCCATCTTCCCAAAGAAGTCCTGTGTATCGATTTTCTCAAAGGCTCCATGCTAAAGTCTTCAAATCAACAGAGAAGTCTGCGCACACTAGCTCAGCACTTAATGGCTCAGCTACTCTCCTTACAAGGGCCATGCTTAGTTAAGATGGCACTTAAAAGAAGACATCAGTATGAATTTGACTGAAGGGACACACGACTTTGAGTGACTGTACATGCCTCTGTGAGGTGAAGTTTCCTGAGTATATAGACTCAGTTTTTGTATTTTGTAAGGATTGATGGTTGAGCAGAGCTCCCGGTTGTAAAGCTTTAATGAAGCACTGATACTCTGGTTATGTATAGACTTCTGAGACTTCTTGCCTTATGAATGCCAGTTTCTTTTACATCTTTGTTATACTGTGTTAGAACAACTTGGAATTGGAGGGTCCAGTCGAGTTATAACTGTTATAGGATGATGTTGTAATGGATCACTGTAGCAGTTATGATGTTTCTAATTAGTTCTTGTGATTTCCTTAACGCTGAGTGACTTGGAATTGGAGGATCCAGTCAAGTCTCCTTTCAGTTTCTTGAGACCCTGAACCAAGAGGATCTTGCATTCAGAGTCTTTCTTCTACAAACTATTGTAAGCCTGTTGCCCAAAGCTGTTTTTTCACCCTTCCTACCAAGTCTTCCACCTGCTCACCTTTTAATCAACCCGCTGGCTGAAGTTGGGATTCCAGACCTCCTCCGTTCTTTACGTACCAGAGACAGTCCCTGAGTTAGAGAAATGTCTCCTCGAGTCTTTATCTCCATTTGATCATCCCTTTATAAACAAATCTTGACATTAAACTGATGGGTGTCGGGCTCTGCTCCTGCAAGCAATCCAGGAGTGACTTCCGACGCTAACATTTCTGGCGCCGTTGTCGGGGACGAAGTTGAATATTTTCCCCGGGATTGAAGGACAACGATCAACTGATTCTGAAGGTGCATCAGATATCAGAACTTGAAAATTGATACTATGCACCTGGTGACTCCATTATGACGACTCCACTAGAGCAAACCCGCTGTTTTAATTGTGTCTTTCAGAGGCAGACACACGCGGTCTCATCCACAGTTGCCTCTAGCTACACCTGAAGCTAACTCATAAGTAGTGCGTAGAAAGGGAAAGAGCTCTGCAAAAGAAGTTTCCATCGCCGAAACAGGTAATCCACCATCTCCTTCTGTAAGAACTCCTCTTTCTCCTCCTCAATTTCTTGATAGACCTCCTTCAGAGGCTTCCCGTTCCCTGAATTTTGGGAGTGTTCCTGCTGAGTTTTCCCCTCCTGGTCTAGGACTAGAAGGATAAACCCTTGTCACTCCCCTCTCCTTTGAAGCTGTTTATTGGCGAAGGTCCGTGACTACAGAGGATTTTCCCACTCCTGCACGAAGAGGAGCACCTGCGGACTTGAGCTCGTTAGCCTTCCCCTTAAATCCTCTCTTGTTTCCCACTCCGCTTCGGGACTCATTCCCAGTAGCCCCTTCGCAAACTCCTTCTCCTCTGAGTTCTCCTCCACCTAATATTCCTATGGATGGTGCTAATCCCCCTCTTAATAGAATGGGTGCCATAGTCGCTGCTAGATATGCTCCCTTATTTCTTCCCCTTCCTATGAATCCTCTCCCTGCTGGGGATTACTTGAAATACATGCCCAAGTTCACTAGGGAAGGAGACATAACTGTTGAAGAGCACCTGGCTACTTTCTACAGTTATGAAGATAACCTTAATATTGAAAATGAAGATGTCTAGATGAGACTCTTCATCCAGAGCCTGGATGGCGAGGTGAGGAAGTGGTTTAGAGGATTGGCTCCAGGGTCTATTGCTGGGATTGAAGCACTGGATAGTGCTTTCCTGAGGCAGTGGGGAGATAGGAAGGATTTCATGTATTACATGACAGAGTTTGATTCTTTGAAGAAGATGGATGGAGAGTTTGTCTCTGACTTCTCCAAAAGATTCAATAAGATGTGCAATAAGATCCCTGCCGAGATAAAGCCTTCAGAAGCCTCTGCCAAAATTTCTTATGCTAGTGCGTTTGGCCCCAATTTCTGCCTGTTATTGAGAGAAAGAAGAGCCACCTCCTTGGCTCAAATGCAAGATGCAGCCATAGAAGTGGAATCTAATGTATTAGCAGCTGACAGACTAAGGAACAAGGCCGATGCAGACAGAAGAAAGGGAAGATCCAAAGCCTCAACTTCTGGCTCATTGGTGCCCCACCCTCAAGTGGATGAGCTGACCAAAATGGTGAAGTCTCTATCTGCAGAGATGGAGAGAATGAAGGTGGAGGGGTGGAAAGCATACAAGGGCCCTCAAAACACTGAAAACAAAGGAGGTTTCAGGAGGCCGAACAATTTTACTCCCCCGAATGTGCAAAGAGAAAGGGGAAGAGACAGAGAAGACCAGAAAATTCAAGCCCCTTTCCAAAACAATTTCATGGCCAAGGGGGAAGAAGGGGAAACAAACAAGCTTGATCTTGAAATCCACTGCTTAGGATACACTCCTCCTTTTCCTCATCTCACTCAATCATCATATGAGGAGTCTCTCATGGATAGTCAGCTAAATGAATTGAGCAAGGGAGGCAAGGCTACTGGTGGCCGAGACAGGTACAACCTGAGGTCCGACAAGAAGACAACAACACCTGATATTCCTGAGCAGCCCACTAGAGCAGAGAAACCTGCTAACGAAGTAGCATATGGCCATAGAGGTAAAAAGGCTCAACCTCTCTCTCCCATTGTCCACAATCATGCCCCTGAAATAAGAGAGATTCCAAAGCTTACATATTCTTTCAATTTTGAGCATGAGATTCAAAAGATCAGAATCCCTGTGCCCCTCACTGAGCTAATTAAACATGGATAATTTAAAAAATGCTTCTCTGAGCTTTTATAGTCTGAAGGTTCATGCCTTCCCACAGGCTCCATAAACCTCCAAGACGAAAAGCCAGCAATTGTCCTAGGTCCCATGGTAGAAGATAGAGATGATTCATCCCCTCCCTTCTACACATCCCTGAACATACATGATAAAGTGCTGCACAATTGCTTGATGGATTCAGGGGCTTCTCACAACCTCATGCCCAAAACTGTCATGGAAGAATTAGGACTAGAAGTCACCTGAGCTTATCATGACCTCTATTCTTTTGACTTCAGGAGATTTCAGTGTCTTGGAGTTATTAAAGACCTGGTTGTAACCTTGTTTCAACTACCCATGAAAAGTGTGGTCATGGATATTGTAGTAGCTGATGTCCCCCCCAAGTTCGGTATGCTATTGTCAAGATCTTGGATAAAAATACTGGGGGGAACCTTACATATGGACCTCACGTATGCTACTATCCCAGTGTTCAGAGGAGAGCATAGAAGACTATATCGGGAATCCCAACTGGCCTACATAATCAGTGATGAAGCTAACCCCACCAATCATCCCATCTTTGCCTTGGACATTGATTTAGGCTCCAATTTACTATAGCTCACCCATGCCTCCGAGCCTCCTCTCAAACTCAGAAAGCAGCCCACTGTTTCCCCTGAAGTTCCTCCCTCCATCACCCCCATATGGAAAATGTTCTTTGATGGAGCCTCCTCCAGAGAAGGTGCTGGAGCTAGAGTGGTTTTTGTGTCACCTGCTCAGGAAACCATATCTCTGTCATACAAATTAGAATTCGAATCTACCAACAATGTGGCAGAGTATGAAGCTCTTATCCTGGGATTAAGAGCCACAAGGGAAATGGGAATTCAAGAGGTAGCAGTGTTCGGAGATGCCGAGTTGGTAGTCCAGCAGATCAGAAGTGCTTATTAGGCCAAGCATCCTCGACTCAGGAGTTACAGGAATGAGGTATGGGATCTAATTGACAGTTTCTTCTCAGCATTTAACATTTCTTTCATCCCGAGAGAAGAAAACACAGTGGCAGATTCCTTGGCTACATATGCAAACCTTTTCAAAGTACCCTTGCCGCCCAAACTGAGGTATGATGTAGAAGTAAAATATAGGCCCTCCATACCTGACAATGTTAAGCATTGGAAGGTGTTTGAGGACGATCTTGAGATCAAGAAATTCTTGGAGACTATCGAGGAGTTTTCAGAGCTGAATATCAATCAAGATTCTGTCTCTGAAGAAAGGTTGGATGGGGGTGAGTTGTTGAGTAAAATAGCAGAGCATGACATTATTCAATTGCCTAGCAATCACATTCCAAGGGGACTAGTCCCATTAGAAAGATTGTTCGATGGGAATGATGTGGCATTAAAGGGGAGAGTTTTAGGTGATGATGCTGACACGGCTGAGTGCAACATTGACACACCAGAGGAGCCTAAGTTTGTCAAGATCTCAAAGAGTTTGACCAAGGAGCAGAGGGCTGAATATACTGAGTTGTTGAGGGAGTTTTCTGATGTGTTTGCATGGACCTACGAAGATCTCAAGGCGTATGACACATCAGTCATTGAGCACAAGATCCCACTGAAAGAAGAGGCTAAGCCGTTCAAGCAGAAGTTGAGACCAATAAATCCCATGTTGCTACCTGTCATGGAGAGAGAAGTGAAGAAGCTGCTAGATGCCCAAATCATTGTCCCCTTAAGATTTTTCGATTGGGTGGCCAATTTGGTTCCAGTAAGAAAGAAGAGTGGGGAAATCAGACTCTGTGTTGATTTCAGGAACCTAAACAGGAGCTCAAGGAAAGACAATTATCCCCTGCCCAACATGGAGCACATATTGCAGAATGTCTCTGGCGCATCTAGAATATCCATGATTGATGGTTTCTCTGGCTACAATCAGATATCAGTCATGCCTGAGGACAGAGAGAAGATAGCCTTCACCACTCCTTGGGGCACATTCATGTATGCCAAAATGCCTTTCGGATTAATGAATGCAGGAGAAACATTTCAGCTAGCCATGGACATAGCGTTCATCGGAGAGAAGGATCACTTTGTGGTAATATATCTGAATGACATTACTATCTTCTCTAGAACAGACAAGGAGCACTGTTGTCACTTGAAAAGGGTTTTCCTGAAGTGTCGAAGGTTCGGCCTATCTTTAAACCCCAAGAAATCTTTGTTCACCATGAAGGAAGGAAAGCTATTAGGCCATATAGTGTCAGCAGAGGGAGTAAGGATTGACCCTAGCAGGGTAGAAGCACTTCAGACCCTGTCACTTCCCAGATCTAAGAAGGAAGTTCAGGCCTTTTTGGGGAAGATAAACTTTCTGAGGAGATTTGTCTCTAATTTTGCTGAGTTGGTAAAACACATCACAGCCATGCTCAGGAAGGGAAATGAAGTGAAATGGACTACTAAACCCAGGGAATCGTTTGCCCAAATAAAGAGAGCGCTGACTAAGGCACCTGTGCTAATCAGCCCTGATTATTCTAAAGACTTCCTGATTTTTTCTTTTGCTTCTTGTGATACAGTAGCAGCAGTCTTTTTGTAGAAAAACGAGCAAGGGCAAGAGCAAACTATTGCCTTCTACAATAGGGCATTGCGAGATGCAGAACTCCGGTACAAGATCATGGAGAAGCAGGCCTATGCCCTAGTGAAAGCTCTCAAAGATTTCAAAGTCTATGTCTTGCACTCAAAAGTCACTACATACATTCCTTCAGCCTCTGTGAAAGACATTCTTATACAGCCTGACATTGATGGAAGAAGGGGTAAGTGGATCGCCAAGATCCTAGAGTTTGATCTAGAAATCAAGCCCACCAAGTTGATAAAGGGGCAGGGTTTGGCTAAGTTGCTGGCTTAATCCAATTGCAAAGACTTAGGGATTAGTTTCATCAATGAGCAAGCTGAGTCATTCAACCAGAATTTTTAGGATGCCTCGTCTCTAGCAACATGCTCCTGGTACAAGGATATCTTGTATTTTCTGCAAGAATTGAGGCCTCCTGATGGAATGGAAAAAAGAAAGGCGAGAGCTTTAAAGCTCAAGGCAGTCAGATATTGCCTCATTGACCAAACTTTGTATTGGAAGGACCCTTTAGGGGTATTTTTAAGGTGCCTGGACCCACAAGAAGCCCAAAAAGTTACGTTTGATTTCCACAGTGGCCTTTGTGAGGGTCATCATTTCTGGAAGACCACAGCCCATAAGATCCTCCGAGTTGGGTATTACTAGCCCACTTTATTCCTAGATGTCTGCAGAGAAATCAGAGCTTGCATCAAATGCCAGAAGTTATCAGGTAAGCAGTAGCTCAAATCCCTACCATTAAATCCTGTAGTGGTTTCAACACCCTTTCAACAGTGGGGATTGGACTTCATTGGAGAGATTCATCCTCCCTCAAGTAGTCAGCACAGATGGATCCTGACTGCAATAGATTATTTCACCAAGTGGATAGAAGTTGTCCCCACCAGAAGCGCATCACACAAAGTAATTATCAGCTTCCTGGAGGATATCATAACCCAATTTGGTTGTCCCAGCAGGATCGTCACCGATAACGCTGCTTCTTTCAAATCTGAACCTCTAATTAAGTTCTGTGAGCAGTTCCAGATCTCGCTAATTCACTCCACCCCCTACTATCCCCAGGGCAATGGTTTAGTGGAATCTTCTAACAAAATCCTGATAAAGATTATCAAAAGATTGTTAGAGGATAACAAAAGATCCTGGGATTCAAAATTGAAATTTGCTCTGTGGGCCGATCGTGTCACAATGAAGAAGTCTCTGGGAACTTTGTCGTTTCAACTAGTCTATGGAGTAGAGGCGGTTTTCCTACTCATCTCGCCTTACCTGTGGCGAAGTTCTTTCAGGACTACGAGGGAGAACCAGATCATATGATCAGAAGAATCCATCAGATAGTGGAAGCGCAGCAGATCAGAGAACAAGTGAGGGACGCAACTTACAGTCATCAGCAGAAGATCAAACAGGCTTTTGACAGAAAGGTCAGAAAAAAGGAGTTCGAGATCGGGGACTTGGTATTTAAGTGGGATGCACCCAGATAGGATAAAGGCAAGCACAGCAAGTTCGATGCCCTCTGGATCGGTCCCTTCAAAATCTCTGAGGTTCTCTCCAACAACACCTATGGATTGCAGGATCTGGAGGGTGAAGAGGTTTTCAACAGCCCATTGAATGGGCATTTTCTGAAAAAATGTTTTTTTTGATCCTTAGACGGCTCCTCTGTTTGTAAATATTGTCTTTTAGTTCTTTGTTTAGTTTCTTTTTGCATGTTTTCGGCCTAATAAGTGACTCCATATCCCAACAAAAAGGCGACTGGAGCTGTAGAAGGAGTTCTTAGAGCATCACAGGGACGACTCTATCCCCCATGGAGCCTAATGTTAGCGATAAATGTTGTCATGAGATCGAGAGCATTCGGACCTGCAAGTTGCATGAAATGATCAAGCGCAACACAGGAGAATCATTGTTTTTCCAAGTAGCAGGTCAAGCGAGCGGGCAAAATGTCATCGGCAGTGTCCATGGTCTATTTTTGCGAAGCAGATCGACGGTCGGTGGGAAATTGCAGTCAGCCGAGTCACACCAAGTATAGCACAGATGTTGTTAAAGAGGTGAACGGTGTCAGCCGTCAGATCGGCAGAAGAACAGATCTGGACTGTTGGTTCGGGAGCGGACGCTTGTCACGAGATTAGCCACATTGGGGACTTGTGCATCGGAGTCTCGTAAGAAAATACCCAAGGAATTGGCCGCGAGGATCGCGAGTTTGCGAGGTTGCGAGATTTCGACCGTTGAAGGACAGGTGGCCATAGCAAAGCGGCGAAGTGGAATACAGGTGGCAGAAGCCCTCGGGATCTTACTGCGAGAAGTCCCGAGGTATTGGCATTAGGATTCACGAGTTGCGAAGTGCCGAGGTTTGTGTGAACGTGTGGTAGAGCATAAGGTGGGACCGCGTGGTCGATGGGTGGACACACGTTGGCTGGAGATAAAGTTAGCATTCCATTGAATTCTCACATCTTGGGGACTCGTGGAATAGGAAGGTGA
>JASDQU010820160.1:86776-99609 GCA_032191745.1 Picea mariana
TTTTCATGTTTATAGGGTCTGAAAAGGGATTAAAATAAGACCCGTGGGGGCTACAATTCATGTGTGAAACTGGTTCAGGTAGAGCCTGCTGCTAGGCTCAGACCAAGAGTCTCTTCGACAGTCAACTTGGAAAGTCTCCCAAAAGGGAAGAAAACACAAACCACGGTGTAAGTCATCCCGCGGTATAGAAACCATAGTCATGGCTTCAAGGATATCCTGATATGAAGGCAACTCAAAATCACGCAAATGAGGGTTGACAGTCCCAAAGGGTGAAGTAAACTGACCATACTCCATATGACGATGGAGGTTCTGGCCAGGAATGGCAGAGTCTATCCGTGAAGAATCACAAGCACGAGGGCTTGAGGATCTACAAACAACAATATCAGACTCAGAAAGATACTCAAGCCCACTTGGACCAAGAGGGGAAAGCAAGGGCTCCCATGCCCCCATTGGATAAACCAATGGATCATTGTTGAGACTAAGTCTAGAGAGGGAAAACATGACTGCACAGGTTCTTTCTCAGAAGCAATTGAACATCGAGGATAAGACGCCACATAATTAACCCGTGGCGGGGTAGAGTCCACCCRAACACTAGGAMAATATAAAGGGGAAGCCTGAACTAACACTGAAATAGGATGGTGATTATCAAATGCCAGCTAGTCAATAGTGACAATGTTTCCATTATGRGGGAAATGCATCACTCGGAAAAGAATAGACACCACAACATTCATAGCATATACATAATCATGCTCGATAAACATATTTAAATCTAACGGGCCCTGCACCACTATAATATTGACAYGAAAAATCTTCCCACCTAACGAGATAGACAACTGAGGAAGAACCCCCAAATATTCACTAGGACGTTTGTCAAAAGCCAACAAATCATGTGAAGAAGACACAAGTTTGGGAGATCCCAAGACTTTCCAAACCGAGGAGGATAAAATACTTGTAGAGGCTCCTTCATCCACAATACATTGATAAATGTTTGTTGAATTAACTTCAACCCTTATTTGAAAAGGTGCAAAAGAAGGAAGACGAGGCTCAACAATATCATTCCAATCAAAGGAAACCCTCCTAGGGCTTGGAGGGGGTGTTCTCRGAATGAGYGGAATKCCCCTTGTTCTGAAGGTACCSAATTGGAAAYGCTAAAAACATAGTTGGTAGASACTTCACTCCCCAAGAGAGGAGTGGGATCAGCCAAAGACTGCATCARCRTGACCACTTTCTCAACCAATGGCTGCATRGGCTGAGAGACTACATGGTCTAAAGGCACCTCAACCCTCAAAAGAGGAGTGGGATCACCCGAAGACTGTGTCGGCATGACCACTTTCTCAACCAATGGTTACATAGGTTGAGAGACTACATGGTCTAAAGGCACCTCACCCCTCAAAAGAGGAGTGGGATCAGCCGAAGACTGCATTGGCGTGACCACTTTCTCAACCAATGGTTGAATAGGCTGAGAGACTACAAGGTCTAAAGGCACCTCACCCCTCAAAAGAGGAGTGGGATCAGTCGATGACTACATCGACATGACCACTTTCTCAACCAATGGATGAATAGACTATGAGGAAACATGAGAAGAATCAGAATCAGAAGAGCTTGCAGACAGTGACCACAATATTTGTACCTCTAGAATTCTAGGGCACATATGAGTAAGGTGATCTCCCTTGAAAAGATTACAAGGGAACTTAGGCTTAGGTCCTATCCATCTAGGTTTCTCAACAGAATCGATTCCCCCAACATGACTAACAGTGGCTGGTTGAACATCTCCAACATGACTTGCATAGGCTAGTGATGGGTCGATAACTTGACTTGCAGAGGCTATAGACCTATTACCAGTATGACTAGCAGTGACTGGACTCTTTCCCCCAGCATGACTTACAGAGGGGGGGTGTGTGCCCCCAACATAACTTGCAGAGGTTGGGTGCTAGTCTTCAACATGACTTGCAGAGGTTTTCGACTGATCTCCAACATGAATCACAGAGGTTGGTGATTTCTTCTTCCTATTCTTCCTCTTTCTATTTCGTTTAGACTTCTGGTTACTAGTAACTGTACTTTCACCAGAGGCAGGAGAAGGAGGAGGAGAAGAATTTGTTGACGAAGGAACATCAACATTATGCCCATGACATAAAGTGCTTAACTGGGAAGTGTCAAGAATATTTTGGACATTTGGAATGGTACCCAACCAAACTGATAGTCCCACATTCAACCCATGAATGTACAAAGTGGCCATCAAAGGGACACCAACATCTCCAAAGAAAGGAAAAGCAAAAGAATCCCCTTGTGAAGGGGTTCCTTGGTTGGTATCGTCAGGAAATTTAGCCATGAAGATATTATGTAGAGGTTCTCCCCTTGCGGGATCGATCAAATCCGTAAAAGTCTCACACATTGACTCTGAAGAACCAGTGTTATCAAAACAACACTTATAAAGAGGTGTCTCCACGTTTCTAAGCGGAAGACTGAAAATTCCTCTCAATAGGTGGAGTGGGCGGTCTACCACCCTAGGTCAGAGACCCAAAGCCACGACTGACTAACTCACTATGGGAAACTAGGGAGAACAGAGCACACACTAAAAGTTCCTAAAGGAAAATCAAGCAAACGACTAACTAGTTGGAAGAACAGTTACCCCAACCAACACTATAGCAACTTATCGGTGCAAGTGCAACTCGAATACGAAAGAACCCTCTAGGTATACTCTGCAAAGGGTGGTCTGATGTCTACCCTATGTACTATGGTATACCCCCGCGGTCACCTGTGTAAGTCCCTAAAATAAAGGCAACTAGGTTGCCATCTCGTGAACAATCACCAGGCGGGTATAGTCAATAGTCGGGTGGACCGCAATGAGCAGGGTATCAAGCTTGAAACCTATCAAGGGTATCAAAATAAAGTGTTCCGGAAGATGACTGAGGACCTCGAATGGATTCAAGACCCACAAAGCTCCATGGAAAATGCGATCAACGAAATCCCAAGACAAGTCCTCTATATGCGTTCCCCACTATGCTTGGTCCAGCTTTGGAGGGGTTATCTCCTCTACCTTTTTGCATGTGACCTCGTGTTTAACCCCTGTGTTAGAGGGGGGTCCCGGATAATTTCCACGTTACTGGACTTCTACACTCCTTATCACAAACTCGTATGTTTGTTTTATAGCCTTGAAGAGTTTCCTCTCCAACCTAAATCAAGGCTCCAACCTAATCTAGTTGATGGACCCTACAAACATAAAAGTCTATTTATTTTTAATTAGCATTCTTTTTAAGGCTTGATTTACTCAAAATGTGTGGTAGTGAAACTGATGTTGTTAAGACTCTTGCAAAAAAAATAAATGATAAGAACACTAGCAAAGTAGGATTATCTTTCTTATTTTTCTTTTGAAATGCTTTTAAGATGAGAAGAAAAAACAACACTATGCTAATTTGTTTTTCTTTTTCAAATAACAATGGAAAGAAAATGCCAAGAAAGAAAGAGACCTAAAAAGCTAAGTTTTTGTTTTATATTTTCTTCCAATCAAAGCAGAAATATCAAAATGCAACTCATTTTTCTTAAAATTTCAAGCTAAAAATAAGTTTAAAAAGCTAGGAAACACAAAAAATCTCTTTTAATGAAAAAGCAAGCTATGTTGTGATCAGACCTAAGTTTTTGACTGCTATGACATAGACCAAGAACCTTGAGAGGTATAAATCTTGACAAGGAAAAGGATGATTGCCTCTCCTTAAACAAAAATTTTCTCCACAGGCACGTTGTTGACAGTTCAACAGCCAACGTGTGCACGCGAGCTGTGTAAGGTCAGAGAATATGTACACGCATGCAGACCTTATGCAGGCCACGTGTACCTCTACAACTCTTCAAAAATGAAAAGACAAGCAATCAAGCACTAGCATAGACTATTGGTATTAAGAACCAAAATCTCTTGAAGACTCAGAAACTTACTTTGTCAGAAATGAAAAACAATTCAAGGAAAATTTCATAGAACAAAACCAATCTGAGGTGGTACCTAAGCTACAAAATGCAAAAACAAACCCCAAAAGGAGTTTCAGAATACCCCTGAGAAGGATCACTTCTGATAGGGAAGAGAATGACTGCCTCTTTAATAAAAAGTTTCTGAACTTAACCACGCTACTGTCACTTCCTCAGCTAGCGTGTCCATGTGGGCTGTGTGAGGGTTGGGCGTGTGTACACACATGCAAGACTTATACAGGCCATGTGTACCTTTGTGACCTCCTGTAAAATAAAATGCAGCCAAGCAAAGTAAGCAGGAAGAACTGGTTTGGAAGACCAGAATCCCTGCTAGCTCAGACTTTTGCAGAAACTCTAAAAATAAGTAATGAAACCAATTTTTTTTAAAATAACCAAAAAGACTCCTAGAAACCCTAGAGTTTCCCAGTATGGTCGCCAATTCCATTGTGTGTGGGAAATCCCTCCTATGGACTAGCACTAAGGGTTTTTATCATGCATGCAGAAATGACCTAAAGATTCTTACTTCTTACCATCATCCCATGCCTAAACCTCCATTACTCATGTGTAAATACAAGGCTCAAGAGACTAAGTTGATGTACCTTATTTTTCGTGTTCTATGTCGATCCCTTTTCGCGCTTGGTCATTCTTTGACTGCAACTCTCCTCCCAATGCTGACCTGCATTCACAAAAGACAAACACAGAACTCCACATGCATTTGATCTATGAACTAATGGGTTAGAGATTTAATCAATCATACAATCAATATTCAAATAATGACAATCTCATATGGCGGGACGGGAAAAGCAATTCTTTTATTAACTTCACAATGATACCTTACAATGATAAAGTCGGCTACTGCTTCTCGATCCTGGTCCTAGGCTCTTCTTCCACTGTCTTCCAACTACTTTTCTCTATACTTCTCTTTGCACAAGGATGGATAAAGGTTGGGACAAAGGGAATGCTCAATCGGGTATAGTTTATTTACTATGATTCTTCTCCTTTCAAATGGGACCCCTACCCCTTCTTTTATAGGCTAGAAGGAGCTAGGTATTTGGTCGAATAACCGGCCATGCATGGTCGAAAGGTTTAGTTAGCTTGCCCAAAGCTGTGTGTTCCGTAAAAAACTTTCTTTTTTTCGTGCTTCTATAGGTCCATGCGAGCTATAGTGAGTCAACTAGCATGGACACTGTAGATACACGCAGGCTGTAGTGGAGCAGGGTGCGTGGGCCTTTCAAAAAGGTATTTTTAAGAAGAGTTGTTCAGTAGTGTTTTGGCAAAGAAGGAATCTAAGATGGCCTGATTCCAGGTAAGCATGTCTAGTGAAAATTAGGGTTATAAAAGTGACATCAAGCTCGTCTATTTCTAGAAATCCCTTGTTCTCTTGCAGCTAATTTATCCCAGGTGCTTTTAAATTCGATTCGGCAAGCAATTTGGCCAAACCCTGACCTGTGATAATTTTAGTTGGTTTGACTTCTAGGTCAAACTCCTGGATCTTAGCTAACCACATGCCTCTTCTTCCATCGCTGTCTGGTTGCACTGGGATATCTTTAACAGAGCTAGAGGGTACATAAGAAATGATATTTGAGTGCAACATGTAAGTTTTGAAAGCCTTGAGATATTTCACCATTGCATAGGCAYGTTTCTCCAATATATCATATTTCAACTCAACATCTCTGTTGCTAAAAAATGCAATAGKCCACTCAAAACTTTCCTCGTTTTTCGGTAACAATACAGCTGCGATAGTATGTTCTGAAGCAAAAGAAAAAATCAAAAACTCTTTTGTGTAATCTGGACTTGCCAGGACCGGTGCTTCACTTATTACTTTCTTGATGCRTTGAAATGACGCGTTGGCTTCGCTTGTCCATCTCACCTCACTATCCTTTTTGAGCATATCTGTTATCAATTTTACAATTTCAACAAAGTTAGGGATGAATCTCCTCAAGAAATTTATTTTTCCTAAAAAGACTGAATTTCTTTTACATTTCTAGGAAAATTTATAGTATCTATTGCCTCAACCCTTTTTGGATTGATTTTGATTCCATCTTTAGACACGATATGGACCAAGAGGTTACCTTCTTGCATTGAAAAATGAGATTTCTTGGGATTGAGTGACAAACCAAATTTTCGACATTTCTCAAAGGTTTGTTTAAGGTGCATTAGATGTTCTACATCAGATTTGGAGAACACAGTCAGGTCATCAATATAGATAACAACGAACTTATCTCTTTCACCCACGAAAGTGATATCCATGGCTCGCTGAAAAGTTTCCCCTGCATTCATTAAACCAAAAGTCATTTTATCATACATAAAAGTACCCCAAGGGTTAGTGAAAGCAGTTTTTTCTTTATCATCCTAATGCATTGCGATCTGATTGTAACCTGAAAAACCATCAATCATAGACATTCTATTAGCTCCAAATACTTTTTCTGAAACATGATCCTTCTTAGGTAATGGGTAATTGTCTTTGAGTGATGATTGATTCAGGTTTATGAAATCGACACATAGTCTGATCTCACCGTTTTTCTTTCTCACTGGGACTAAATTAGCTACCAACTTAGAGTATCTCAGTGGAACTATGATTTTATCATCCAAGAGTTTTTTGACTTCTCTTTCTATCATCGATAATAGGATAGGGTTAATTTTCCTAAGTTTTTGCCTAAAAGGTTTGACACCTGGTTTCAGTGGAATTTTATGTTCCATGATAGTCGTATCATAAGTTATCAACTCGTCATAAGACCAGGAAAAAACATCTTTGTATTTTTTAAGCAACTCAACATATTTACTTTTGATTTCAGGAGATAGGTACCTAGATACTTTCACTAATCTAGGACTCCCTTCGGTACCTATATTGCAATCTTCGACCTCTTCCGGCTGAGGCTACAAGGTAGTCTTCAAAGGGATGTCATCATGATTAAAGATCATTTCTAAGGGAATAAATCCCTTGGGTATCTGATTATTTTTTAAAACAAGCATACGGTGATTAGCGATTTTATCCTAGAACTCTTGGGGGTCTTCCCCTTCCTGGATGATCCAAATAGGATCATTTTGGTTCTCTTGGTCAGCATGCGTTTTAGCAAAATTGTCTACTGTTTCTAAAAATTTTCAGAGTTGTTCATCATCCTCAAAGACTTGCCAATGTTTTATTTTATTGGGTATGGAAGGCCTATGTCTCATTTGTATATGATATTTTAGTTTGAAAGCAGTGGGAGGTGCGAAAGTCGAAACAACTTTGGCTAAAGCATCCGCCTGTTGATTTTCTGTTCTCGAAATGAAGTGAATATTAACAGAGGATAATTTTTTTTCGATTAGGTCCCAAACACGATTTCGATATGACCTTAACCTAGGATGTTTGTCTTGGTATTGGCGATTAACCTGCTTCACGATCAACTCTGCATCACCAAAAACTTCCAAGTTTTTAATTTTCATTCTCTTAGTGGCCTCTAACCCTAACACTAGAACTTCGTACTTACATATGTTATTAGTGTAGTCAATGTTCCATTGTAGCCTANCTATGTCTCATTTGTATATGATATTTTAGTTTGAAAGCAGTGGGAGGTGCGAAAGTCGAAACAACTTTGGCTAAAGCATCCGCCTGTTGATTTTCTGTTCTCGAAATGAAGTGAATATTAACAGAGGATAATTTTTTTTCGATTAGGCCCCAAACACGATTTCGATATGACATTAACCTAGGATGTTTGGCTTGGTATTGGCGATTAACCTGCTTCACGATCAACTCTGCATCACCAAAAACTTCCAAGTTTTTAATTTTCATTCTCTTAGTGGCCTCTAACCCTAACACTAGAACTTCGTACTTACATATGTTATTAGTGTGGTCAATGTTCCATTGTAGCCTATAAGAGAAAGGGATAACGAATTGGTTATCAGGTTCCACAAAATTTACTCCAGCCCCAACTCCAAGATAAGATGAGGCACCATAAAAAAACATTTTCCAAACACCAGTGCTATATACATCCTGTTCTATTTGTTCTTTTTCTTTTTTATTTCTTGTACAACTTTCTTCTATACATGCATCAACATCATCATCTATAGATAATATACAATTACCTAAATCATGATCAACAATATATACATGATAATTATTTGGGTTGAGAGGGTCACTAACCATAAATGCTAACCTGGTTTCCCTATACAATCGCGTGAACTTTCCTCTGAAAATGGGAATTGTTGCGTACGTCATATCAAGTTGGAGGGAACCTCCAAGTTTAACAACCCAGGATCGGGACAAGAGAATGCCATATTTTAGGGGTATATCTGCGACAACCACATCCATTAAAACTCTTTTTGCAGGTACCTATGCAAGGTTTACAACTAAGTCCTTTATCATGCCTATACATTTGAATTTCCTCGAATCAAATGAATATAAATCTCCATAAGGCCGGGTGATTTCAAGGCAAAGTCTGTCCATGATTGCTTTAGGCATCACATTGTGAGAGGCCCCATAATATAACATGCAGTTATGGAGCAGATGGTCTTAAATAGTCAAAGTGATGTAGAAAGGGGTGACAGTGTCTCTGACACCTTCGAAGTGTGGGATGAAAATTATGTTAGGCTTATCATCTTCTAAGTTAATAACATCAGCCTGACTTTCATTTTCTGCAAAACTAATCATTTTAGCGATTTGTTTTCGGTATATCGCGTTTTTGGCCAGTTCGACAAGGGGAATAGGGATTTTGATCTTATTGATTTCATTCTCTAGATTGAAACTTCCAATGGTTTTGTCGATTTCCATGGTTTGAGTCTCCAACCCTTTGTTTTCAGCCTTCCTTGGTTGAGGGGCCTTTGTTTCGATAACATGGGTGTCTATTTTCTGCGTGCTTAAGGGTGGTGTTTCCATTGTCTTTGTTTTAATAGACTATATGTTAGCAGTCTTAGTCCCTTCAATATGTTTTTCAATGATTTTTGAAAATGCTTCGTTAGTTTCAACCCTCGGCAGTATCTTTTTAACTGGAGCGGTTGTGGAAACCCTGTTTCTAGGTCTTATGTTGTACTTATGGTGGAGCTCGACCATTATACCATCCACTATTCCCTGATAGGTCAAATCTTTCGAAACACTGTTGTTCTTGTTACTCTCAGTCCTATATTCTGTAGTGAAAAACTTTTCATAATCTTGTCTTGTTATATAAGGTTGTAAGCAGTCATCGTGAAGATTGTTCATATCCTCTTCTAACTCCTTGAAATCCTGCACATCTTGTCCTCCTATAAAGTTTTCGCTTTTAAAAGGGGTTTGGATTTTTTGATCTTCATTCTTAGTTTTCTTTTGGTGGTTTTGAGGATTAGGGTTCTTCCTGAACTCCTTTCTAGGGTAATGTTCATTCTTAGCTTGATGTAGTTCCTTTCTCGATATTTTGTTTGACATTTCTTTGATGATTCTAGCCATATCATCCATTTTGTCTTATGAAGATCTTCTTGATCCAGAGGGTCCTCCTTGCTCCCTGTATCTCCTGATTTATTTATTTCTAGTCTCAAATTTGGTTTTCAGCTTCCCTGATGCCATCATGTTAGATTCAATTTCCAAGGCATAATATTGCATCTTGGTGAGATCTACTGATCTTCTCTCCCTTAATAACAGGGTGAAGTCGGGGTTGAAAGCTCTAGCGAAAGTCACTTTCGCTGCAGGTTGAGAGGGTTTGACCTCGGTTGGGATCTTATTGTACAATTTATTGAATCGTTGGGTAAACTCAAGAACTGATTCAGAGTTTTTCTTTCGAAGAGCCCCAAATTTGGTTAGATAATAAATATGGTCTTTCCGCTCACCCCACTGTCTGATAAAAGTGTTTTCAGGTTCATTGTATGATGGTATAGATCCGGCCGCTAGGCCCCGAAACTAGGTTCTTACTTGCCATTCAAAGGCTTGAACCAAGAGTCCGGAGTAAATGTCTTGAGGTTCCAATCCAAGAATGTCAGTGAATTGATTGAAAAAATTTATGTGTTCAGCTGCCATTAAATTGCCCTCTCCCGTGAACTTGGACAGGTTTTTCATGTAATTTTCTGGTAAATCATGGAGAGGGACTGGTAAAACTAGAGGGGCATATCTTGCAACAACCTTTTCAAATATCCGAGGAGGCGGTACTTGGCCACTTGATCATCCTCCTGGACCACCTACGGCAGCACCTCCTCCAGCCACGGCCATTGTGGATTTAGCAGTTAAAGTTTGGGGGTTACAAGGAAGGGTTTAAAGAAACCGGTTATCGATGGGGAGGAAACTTGAGAAAAAGGAGCTTGGGGAATGTGGACTGGTTCCTTCAGAATCACAAGGTGAAAATATAGGAGAATCAACAGAAGTTGAGTCGAGATATATAGGATAATTGTTTGATTTTCGAGAGCCAGGAAATCGAACCTTGAGAAGCGAGGGAGAGTCAGTCGCAATAGGAAGTGAGGCAGATCTTAATTTTCTATTGAAGTGGAAAACGACTGAGAAAGCTTCGGTCTTAAAAATAGGCAGAACCAAATATGATTCAGGGGTTGTAACTTTATCAGTGGAGTATTCCCTGTAAGGGGGTGGAATACTTGATTCACCGTGTTGATCTTCAGAGTCAGAATGTGTAAATTTAGGCTGATAATTTTTATTTGTCAATGAGGCAGTATGCCGAAAGTATCTTCTTGATTTTAGAATTTTTTTTGGGTCGGAAAAAGGAGAAATCTACTTGTCGTCTGGATTCTTCCTAGTTTTTTTCTGGTTAAGAGCTAGTTTAAACAATGTGGAGTCTCCAAGTGAAAGATAAAGGTGGCCTTAGAAGGTTTTCAAACTTTTTTCACTATCAAAGAAGGAAAGTGTCAATGTCGTTCTTCCCTGGGAAAAATCTTCGTTTCTCCGTTCCCCGGCAACGACGCCAAAAATATGTTGTTCCTGAGTTTATACTTTAAGGCTCTAAAGTATACTGTCAAGGAATCTGAAAAGACAGAGGAAGTTGAGGATAGAAAAAACAATGATAAAAAGGTGAAAACTATAGTTGGTTTCTCAACTGTCTCTGTCGAAATTCCCAGTTTTCCTAAATACTGATATCTCTCTCAATTGTTGCCCATGAATGTTCTAACTCAACTTGGTTATTTGCTATTTGTAAGATAGTGTTAAATAAAGTTACAGTGATGCTGGTTTGATCTGAAAGACTGGGTTCGAGGTTAGGTTGCCTTGAAACTGACACTGTCATGAAGGATAAAAGTAAAGGAGATACAATTCTGTGTTTTCTTTTTAGGCTTCGTTATCTCTATTTCACAATGTAAAGAGAAATATTTAAAAACATGAATTAATAGGATGACTAAATTAAAGGTTGTTTCTTGTATTTGAGTTAAATTTAAAGGAAAGGAAACATGCATGATATGAGGAAAAACATAACGCTATTAACAAGGTGAGGCATCAATTGAAGAGGAATCTCACTTTGTAATAGAAGACTACGAAAACAAGAAAAATATTAATGAAGCATATGATATTGAAATCTAAACATTCACAGGTCTTGTATCTGTTGATAACCGATACAGAGGAAAAACTGTAAATGAATTAAATAACAAGAATAATAATTTCCACAGTAGAGGTCGTACTAAATTGTAGCCAAGCATTCATCAATTAGATATATGAAAGAAAGATGAAAAGACAGGGGAACACATAACTCAGACTTGACAAAATCTGGAATCTTTAATCTACATTTGTATTAATTCAGAGTCTCTTGAAAATTACTTCATCACAATGCCTTTGTAGAGAAAAAAGCCTTGTTTTAGTCTTCTCTCCTTGTATTTATACAAGGTCATCGATACTTGATGGTTAGCAATCTCCTACTTTTTAGGAGAAAAATATTTACAAAATGGCAACCTTAACTGTTGCATGATTAACTTTTGTTTGTCTATCATTTCAATAGTATAAGATTTCAAATGATACTTCACTGTTTATTTGAAGTCTCTCCCTCCTTTGATCCTATACATTCAATACATTTCTCCATAAAATAAACAAAACTTCTAGGAGGTGTCGGAATATCCTTAGCTTCAAATAGATAAAACTTTATTTGGACCTTAGGAAACTGGTCTTCAAAATATTTATCGGAAAACCTGATCACTTGCAACTTTAAATTGGGCTGTACCAACCATCTGTCTATTAGGTTGGCATCGATTTCCTTCAACTGTGAAATTTCTGCCTAAATCTCTTTCAGGCTCTCTTTGTTGTTCAACTGTTGTTTCAAAATGTTTATCTGCCCTAGTGGCTCAGAGCAATCATTTCTTTCAACTTGCTTATCCAAAGAATCAAAGATTCCCTCACATTCGTATTTCATTTCTTTGACTATCTTCTTGTTTTTGGATATGTTTGTTTCCCATTCCTTGAGCATGATGTCCCCTCTTATCTATTCTGTGACAAAAATCTTTAGATTTATCGACATCTCTCTATTTCTTGAACATGCAAGTGCTTTCTGGAAGGTATTCCTTACTTCTTTAGCCTCATTTTCCTGTAAAATAATATTATCAAGGGATTTGCTTACCTCTTGAAAGTAATTTTGGATGATCTCTATTTTTGAGATCAATTTCTGCTGCTCGGCTTCTATCTTTGTATGTGCTTCCAGTGAGAGGGTTTGGAAAGCCTTTAAGTATACAACCCGACCTTCTGTCAAATTTAACTTAGCCTATAGCTTCTCTACAAGTTACTTTTGTTGAGTAACCTGCACCTCACTTGCTTGTATTTTCTAGTTCATTTAATCTAGGATTGATTTGAGTGATTGAATTTCTTGCCTTTCAACAGCTCTAGCCTACTCCAAGCTTTTATTCACCTCTTCTCTAATGTTTTTCTCAACATTCTTTAACTGGTCTTGCAATTGAGCTATTGTGTGGTTACTCTTCTTTATCCTTGTTCTCATGTTTTCCGCAGTAAAAAGGTTTGT
>JASDQU010820162.1:0-34122 GCA_032191745.1 Picea mariana
GTTGGCTTTGGAGAGGAGACTAGGCCTGGACGTAGATATATATGCAAATCCAAGTGGAAATGATTAGAAGAAGAGCCCAGCTCTGGGGCACCTGGCTTAGTAGTGGATCCAGCATATAAACTAGCCCGAACTAAGATGGTGGCTACATCTATCTAGGCAAGTTAAACCAATGTATCCATGCAATTTTTTTATACCTGTGCCATAGCATTGCCGCCAGGACGTAGAGATATGCAAATATATAATATAGTAAGTAACATGTGGATATACGAGTCCAAGTGGAAATGCATATATGCGTTTAACCCTGTTCCTAAGAATAGAGATAGCAGAATAAGACTCGTCGGGGAGCAACGTATCTATGCGAGTCCAAGCGCATAATGATTCATGCGGGAAATGATGGTGCAAAGATATAATCACTATGGACAAGTTCAAGTATATATCGGTGGATCTCTCATATCAGCTCTATCCTCATTCCTATCGCCATAAGCAGTAGTCTCGCTGCATCCCTCTTTCCCACCACTCGAGGAGGCAAGCTCTGTAATTCAGACCTCAATGCTAGTAACTTATCCTTCCTTCCAGGGTTGTTTCGTTCTCTCGCCGTCGTCAGTTGGTAACGCGGGTAAATTTGGTTAGGTGAGTGATTGGTTTTCCACGAGTCTCATTCTTTCTGTATGTCTATCCAAATTCAAAACTGGTAGAAAGGACATACCTAAAAATCTATCCAACTAGAAGTTTTTAAAGAAGATAATAAAATGAAAATATATGGTCATATCCTATAATACTATCATCTCATTCATTAACTTCTCGTATGGGACACAAATTGGAATAAATAAAAAGGTAATATCAATAAAACGTTAATAATTATACGTTAATATGTATATGTTGTCCAATGTATTAAGTTTCATAAAATCTAATATATTTTTAAACACACAAAGATGGGTTCATTCTTATAATTTTTGTAGTACTCTAATTTAGAAGTTTTAATTATAAATGTATATGTTATGATGAAATGATTATAAGTCTAAATATATATGCTTTAAGTAAGTATAATCATTGACTTTGTAAATGTATATGGGCGAGTGCACGAACTTGGTGGATGAAAAAGTGGCAAGGGGGTCACTAGGAACATGCACGCATTCCTGATGTTATAGGTTTGGCAAAGCCCGAACCTCCACTTAGCTTTCCACGTAGGTTCGTCGACATGAATGCTTGTGCAAATCTAAGAATGTGTACATGTTCTTAACAATGCGTGTGTTTTGCTAAGAATGTGCACACGTTCCTCTGATATGACATTTTTAATGGGTCGTGGGTGCAATTTGGGTCCATTTGCACACATCGCGCTCACATTTTTACCCTCATTGAGAAAATAGAGAGGAGGAGCTTTGTTAAGATCTTTCCACCGTGTCCCAGTCAAGCCAGGTATGCTTGATTTCTCTTCTTTTCCTCCCAATTTAATAATTTAATAATTTAAATTAAGAAAATTTAGTGAGTGCCCTCTTCCATTGCTTAACATTTCCCCTTCAAAAATAAGTGTAGAGAATTCATAAGAAATGTGATTATTTTATGTTTGTTTTTTTTTTCTTAAAATATGTATTGATGTTTTTTGTATTTACACCCAAATTGATGAGGGGTTAGCCTCTTTAAGAACATTTGTAAATCAATTAAGGGGCACAAGAGAACCAAGCAGGGATTCCTTGGCCACTTCATTGGACATCATTGTGAGGTCCATTGCAAGTGCCCAAGGGCATTTTACTTCTATTTTTGAATATAGGGAAAGAATGTTTGATTATTACAACACTAGATTGAATAGAAACCAAATTAGAGACTTGGGTATTTCAAAACAAGAACTGATGTCGATTTTTAGGGATCCTTGATCTGCACAACCACCACCTCTGAACAAGAAACACATTTGCATTGACTGATGTGTCCACCCACAAATTAGTCAAAAATGGAAGGATAGGTGGTACATGGTATTTGATAAACCTTCCTGCAATAACATGGAGGTGCCTTTATATTTTTTGCGAAAATTGTGGGCTGGATTTATTTTGGATCAGCATATCAACTATTTCGACATGGGTGACTTCCAGGGGGTGGGTCGAGGGTCCGTACAAGACCGAGTGCATGCTAGGCGCAATCCCATTTTAGTTCCTCGTCCCCCCAGGCGAAGGCCTAACCCCCCTTCCCATCATCCTCTTGCTGCAGAGAGCTTGCAAAAGGTATAGTCATCTATATCATCATTGAATCGAAGCCTAGTGCAACACAGTATATTTTTTCACTATCTCGGAAGGAGGTTCCTACTGGTGACATCGATAGAGGGGTTAGAGATTCACCTTGTACAACAGAGTGGAGTGGGGAGAGGGCACATGGACATAGCATTCATCCATGTGAACCTCACAAATGCTCAAGTTGTGTGCATACCTGCTATGGGCCTATGGAGGCCAGCTAACAACAAAGATTCATGGAGGAGGTTAGTATCTTAACCATCTCTATGTTCTTCATCGCTATATATTTATATGGTATTATGTGTATTTATATCAATATTTTATTGGATGTTGTTTTGCAATTATTACGTCTGTGTAGCAGACCATCTATGTCCATGGATGCATCAATGCATGTCTCTACCATTGATGCAAAAGTAGAGGCAACCTTCTCATTTGGCATACCCCATACACATGTATGTGTCACATTTGATAAATTCACGATGATCATTTCTTTATGTTATGACATCCTCATATTTTTAATGTTCTCGTGTTTCTATAGGTTGTGGGACTAGATGATGCCACTGAATGTCCATCTGGGATGGACAAGTCACCTACATCATAGGTATCATGTGTAGAGTTAAATATCATTTAAATCTCAAATTTCTTGTATTTATGTTGTTGAATTTTACTATTTGGTACTATTAGTTCAATATTATTAATATGTATGAAAACCACTGACATATTCGCTAGTTATAGTATTAGTCTACTCCCTAGGCACCTAGCCTTTGCTCATGGGTTACCTTACTCTAGGCCAAGGGAGTTTCCATCACTTGTACAACATGTGGCGGTCCATTTCCTCCCACCCCCAACATATTTCTTATTTGGTGCATCCTTGGTGGATGTGTAAATGTGTTGAACCTGCACAGAATAGATCTAGCTAGAAAATACCACACACATTTGCAGAGAGAAATTGAGAAAGAAGAAACAAGAGAGACAGAATGGAAGAGTTCTCATTAACCATATTCCACACTCAAAGAGTGAATAATTTACAATAGATATAGGATACATGAGTAACTAATGAGCCATAGTGGCTGCTAGAGTGATTTGGACACACACCAGCAGTTACGGGAGTAAATTGTCACCTAGTCTAGTCTCTCAGGCAGTTGCGGGAGTGAACTGCCACCTAATTGAGTTAACTAGTCAACTAGTCTTCAGTTAATTGACTAAAAAAAGAGTAGTGAGGAGTAGATCAAGGAATAAAGGGTAATGCACCAATCTGGTGATGATCCAAAGTCAAGTACACATTAGCATGGTGATGATCCCAATGTTGCATGGTGACAAAACCAATGCAACATCTAAACTCAATTCAACTAGTCAAACT
Source organism: Picea mariana (assembly GCA_032191745.1). Lineage (NCBI taxonomy): Eukaryota > Viridiplantae > Streptophyta > Pinopsida > Pinales > Pinaceae > Picea > Picea mariana. The sequence continues at coordinate 3,580 of JASDQU010820162.1, forward strand.
GAAGTGTCAACTGAAAGAGAATATTCTCCAAGTGGAATATTCTCCCCTAAAATATAGGAGAATGGATAATGACTAATTATGACTAATAAATAAGGAATAACCTGAGGAAAAATAAATCTTAAGTGTGTGTGAAGTAACTCCAACAGGATGCACCCATAGGCCACCCATCTGCACCACCTCTTCCATCACATCCATTCGCAGCGGATGCACACGTTTTCCACCCACCCACACCACCATTTCCATTGTCCCCATCCACCAAGGCTACCATAGTAGAGGTTTCCTCAGAGCAGGTTGTACAACCGAGTGCTCCACCTACCAACAACTCTCCATCGAGGCCTGAGATATCCACGGTGAGATAATGTGTTGATGACAATTTTTATATATCATGAATTTGATTTTATGCATATTTTTTTTTAATTTTGATGATTTGATCCTTGTAATTGACGCAGGGTGGCATCGATGAGTGATTAGGGTCGTGGAGGAGGGTAACATGCTCACAATTTTCAGTCCCATATGTGGTGAGTTGTCTTATGTTAAGTTACAAAGTATCATTTTGTAAGTCTTTTAATTCATTATGAAAAAAAAAACATAAATTTATTTTTCTTTGTGCAATCTCTAGAGCGACGAAGCACGCCTAGGCCCAAATCCAATAGAGGCGCTTCTTCAAGAAAAAAAAATAAAGATATATTTCCAGGATGCTTTTGAGGGTGGTAGTGGTAAATGATTGACCAATTGCTGCCATTTTGTATCTAGGCCAATTAGTGGTCAATGATTGACCAATTACGATCATGATTGACCAATAATCATAGCCTGATGGAGAAAGTGGAATGCAGATACAAGGATGAGCTCCTTTCATGTCTCCCCTAGAAATATTTCCTTCACTGCCTTCTTTCCTTTCTTGGTGTCACCATCTGTCAATATCTTACTTCCAGATTCATCAGTCTCCTCCACAGGCAACTGGGCCTGGATGCATCCATGGCAGTCGGTTTTTAGGCACTGTGGAGATGGCAGTAGGCACAGGGAATCAGACAGTCGTTAAGTGTTTCGGGCATTCGACGAGCAAGCACCATTATGATGTCTTCCACATTCCAGAATACAATGCAATTGCATTTAGATTCTTTCTTACCATCGTGAATGCAATTATAGATCCCAAGAAGGAGTTGATTAGATTTAGATTTTAAAGGAAAACATTGAAGTAGAATGGAGTGCACCTTATAGGCCCCAGACAAATACATCATGAATTTCTTCATAGAAGATATGGGCGTGTCAAAGGACAACATGACAACATAAGCCTCTCCTAATCGATCTTTCTGGCATGTAGTCAGTCCAAACCCATCATATATTGGATACAGTTGGTCCTTCCCGGGGACTCTCATGGTAGCCAGAACATCCCTGGCACCAATCTCTAGGTCAAGTCATCATCTTAACAAACTTGTAACAAATACAACTAAATTTCCCATGAAGGCGAATGTTATGTCGGGAGAACTAACAGAACCCGTTACTTGCTCAACTAAATCGAGCTATGCTGATGCAATATCGCATAGCCATCCTAAGCAGCCAAGCAGCTGAATATTGAAGAAGCACACGATGTATCAGCTCAGTGAAACAACCATTTCAAAATTCGATGGAGGAAGATTTCCAAACCTTCGTAAACGAAAATTTGTCTTCCTTCGATGAATCCATTTATTGTGCCTCACTTTTGAACATTTATAGAGCAGTTAGACCGGTCCCACACTCAAGTAATAGTAAAAGTAATGGAGAAGCCATGAGCTTCCCATGTTTTTAGTCAATCCATTGGGGAATGGGTAAAAGACCGTGGAGGCATTTGTCGCATCTTTTTAGGTTTATTTTTCTTTAATGTCCTCTGTTTTGTCGTGTTTGGTATATTAACTTTAATGAGCATCTCTCATCTGAATAGAATAAAGGAAACATTTTTTGCTTTGCTTGTTAATGTGAGAGGTGTAATTCTTTCGTCTAGTATTCAATATGATGTTTACATGTAACATCTCAAAAAAAATATTAATAACAAATAAAGTATTTAAACCTGGGCCATAAATTAAAGTATTTCAATTCCCACCTTAATTAAAATATTTTTTTAATGTTTTATGTTGTACACTTGTGTTTGGTATGTTTATTTAATGAGTATCTCTAAGATGAAGAGAATAAAGCAAACATTTTTTGTTTTGATTATTGGTGGGAGACATGTGATTCTTTTTTTAGTATTCAATATGAAGTTGACATGTAACATTTCAAAAAAATATTAATGAAAAACAAAATATTTCAATGTGGATCATAAATTAAAATATTTCAATGCCAGTCTTAAATAAAATATTTCTTTAATGTCCTATGTTATACATGTGTTTGGCGTGTTTACTCTAATGAGCATCTCTCAAAACAGAATAAAACAAACATTTTCTCCTTTGATTGTTTGTGAGATGTGTACAATCCTTTCTTTTCATATTCAATATGAAGTTGACATGTAACATTTCAAAAAAATGTTAATAACAAATAAAATATTTCAATGTGGGTCATAAATTAAAATATTTCAATGCCCACCCTAAAATATTTCTTTAATGTTCTATGTTGTACATGTGTTTGGTATATTTACTTTAATGAGCATCTCTCATTTGAAGAGAATAAAGGAAACATTTTTTTCTTTGATTGTAAGCGGAGAGGTATAATTCCTTCTTTTAGTATTTAATATGAAGTTTACATGTAACATTTCAAAAAAATATTAATAACAAGCAATATATTTCAATGTGGGTCATAAATTCAATTATTGCAATACCCACCTTAAGTAAAATATTTCTTTAATGTCGTCTGTTGTAAACATGTGTGTTTGGTATGTTTATTCTAATGGGCATATCTCAGTTAAAGAGAATAAAGAAAACATTTTTTCTTTTGATTATCCACAAGAGACATGTAATTCTTTCTTTTAATATTCAATATGAAGTTGACATGTAACATTTCAAAAAAATATTAATAACAAACAAAATGCTTCAATGTGGACCATAAATTAATATATTTTAGTGTCCATCTTAAGTAAAATGTTTCTTTATCTACCAATAGGTTCTCTCTACATCCTAGTATGAGGGAGATGTAGTGCTCAACATGGAATTGACACACACACACACACACACACACATATTAACTCCAAATCTATCATGTCCCTAGCAGTGAAACGTTTTTTTTTAAATTGGAAAAGCTTAGAAATGCCTGCACCTTCAGAGGCATGATAGGTCATAGTTAACATGGATGGACATGTTGGTCCATTATGATCATACTAGAAGAGTAAATACCCCTTAGGATAGAGGTTCCACGCCGATCGGATTTGGGATGTCTTAGCCCTTGCTAAGTCATAAGTTCTCTGCTAAGCATTGGTTTGCGGGTTGTTGGCACTTGCCTAGGGGTTATAGTGGTAGCCAGTCGGATTTGAACCTAGGCCTCACCTAGGTAATCCCACTATGTTGGTATATTTGCTACTAGAAATGTGATCAAAGCTGAAGATAATTTTTTCTAATATAAATTTATTTTCTTATATTGATTATGGAAATAATCAAATACAATTGCCTAATATCTTTTTGTTTTAAATTACAAGGGCTCGTGTCTAGTCTATGTATGTGATTAAGGTTAGATGTTATTAGAAAGAACATGACGTAGTTGGAATGGTGGGATACTAGCTTTCTTTCATACACTATCTAGGGTGAAACACATTTTGGTTAGAGTAAGACTTAAAAACACTTCTTATTGGCTAAGAAAGTGTATTCCTCTTACTTAAGGAAACACGTTAATAACCCAAGTCCTAAAGGTATCTATCAATGGAGCATTAACCTCATTAGTACTTCCCAACCGAGTTATAACCCATTTTACCACCTTTAAAAGAAAAACCAAGTTATAACCAATTTTACTACCTTTAAAAGAAAAACAATTTATTTTATAGAAACTTTAATACTTTTAATTAAGAAATAAAATTTAGTAAATTTAATAAAAATTAAGTTGAAAATTTGTGTTATTTTCCTATAGTTTTTCATAATTATTAGAATAGGAAACTATTAAACAATTTAAAATTATAAATTTTATTATTTTTGAAATATTTTTACTTTTCAATTCATAATATAATAAAAATTTAAAAAAAAATATTTTTTTTTAATTCAATCAATAGTGTATTGGACGGCCCGCAGGGGTGTAGACCGATTGGCAAGTGCCGTGTAAATGGAAGGAACTATGTAAAATGAGGTCTCAAGGTCGATTCTCACCCCGATTTACTTGGAGGGCGTGCTTGCGGGCTGTGCGTTTCTCCCAAGGGGTTATAAGGCAGCCGACAGGATTCGACCCCGTGTCACGCGAGTACGATACTGCCGTTGTTACCGATTCCCCTAGTACAAAAAAAAAAATAGTGTATTGGACAGTTTTATAGAGTTTGAGTGGGCCTAATGGTTAAAAACATGTGTTTCCTCCTAAGAGGTCACATGTTCAAATCCAAAGGGGGGTAGGGTATGTATACCTTCATAGACTTTACCAGTAAAATCATTGAGCGATGAATATAATGAAAGTATGCAAATTTTCACAATAACTGTGTAAGCAATAAGTACAAAAAATAAAAAAATAAAGAAAGACATTGATTGCTATCTCAAGTATGATCATGAACTCAATGATCTCAAATAAGACTCCTATAATGGATCCAAAATAAGTGTTACATATTGTAGAAGGTCTCTTTCTTCAAGGTTATAAGAGAATTCAGTCGACAAGCCAACCTTCTAAATAACAAAGAAACCAAGCTTAACCTTGAGATTCTTTGGAAAAATGGAGGAATGCTATACCAAGCCATACCTTAATCCTTTATATGTTAATGGTTATGGAGACAAATTATAAGACCATCAATCAACAAATGTCACGAAACCTCCATCACCATATGCTTTTAAGCAAGGGATCAATATATTAAAGGACTTGGCCCCTTATTCCTACGGCATTTTGAATCGTGTGTATCTTATCTGAGATCAACTTGGATAATGGCATATTATGTGGTTCCCTTGAGCAACATTGCTTGGTGGTGAACTAATTTGGGATGAAATTAAAATCTCGGTGGACATCTGGTGCACTGTCATACCCCTGCTTTGGCAATTCAAAGTTTGTGTGGTATATAGTTTTATGGTGTTTATGAAATTTTGGTTGTTTCATGGTGTTAGTTATTTTGGAGTTATGGGTTTTAGTGTCTCTGAATTGTTGGTGATTAGCGTTCTGGCATGCCTACTAGTTGTGTATGGGGGTGTTTGGTGCATTGGATTGGATGATTCATCCTTGTCCTGGATGTTTGATTTCTACATAGGGGCTTCACCTTGTTGACCGATATCTTATCACGTTGATTCTTAAAGGGGGTTTTAAAATTGTCAAAAATAAAGTCACTATATTGTAGGTATTGGGGCGATGTGGGGTATTGAGGGAGGGTTTATAGGTATTGGGGGTTATAAAAAGGTGTATCTGCTAAAATAAAGGATCTCTAGTAAAAATATGTTTTTTTATTGGAAATATGTATTAGGAGGGGGGTTTCAACAAAAGAATTTTGAGAGGTACTTTTCAATATCTAATGAAAATAGACATATTCTTTAATATCCCATGAATGCACAAACTATGACATAGGTTCACTAAGTGGACAACCCATATATTTATGCCTCTGGTTTTCCTTGCTCTGGTTATTTTGACTCATCTCTTGGTTATAGAGTTTGTTTAATAAATAAGCTCGAGATTTACTTTCAGACTTGTAGCGCAGTCTTTCTCTGTGTGGATAATATCCCCCATTCATGGATTATAGAGAGGCTCATGAATTATTTAGGTGTTCAGGAAAATTTATGACATACTTTGTTTGTCTAGCTTACAGGAAAATTTATCGCAATTATCTCTATAATTATCTCTATATACACTTTGTTGCAACTTTTTATAATATAAATTTTGACAATTTCTATTTTTTTAAACATGAAATATATGGTATAATTTTTTTTTTTAATAGACATTTAAGATAATCAAATAACTATTATTATTTTAAGGTCTATTTTACTCACATAATTTAACTACAATAGTTATTAATAATTATTTAGGGCACAATAAAAATGAATCTTACAACCTCTTTCAATATCACACTTTATCAATAAGAATCAAACCAATCAAACTAATACATTGAGCTAAGTAAATTAATATATGTCAAATATAAAATAAATAATTACAATTAAAACAATCTTCAAAAATGTGAACATACAATTATTACTCTTTACAAATTATTTATATACTTTAATAACTACTTTTATCAATATTTCTAAATATAAACAATATTTTTTTTATAAATCAATTTATACTTGAGTTCATGTAAATCGACGTTAAATACTTTAAAATTGTTTTCCAAATAAAAGCTAGGCAACACCATATTCCCTATTTTTTCGAGACTAACAAATAAGAGCTGATACAAGTTCATAGGTTCAATTAATATAAGATTACACGAAGAACGTAATGTTTGAGATAAGGAAATTGATAGATATTTTGAAAGGCACATTTCAATTGATAACCATATTATTATAAGATTAATAAATGTACTAAAATCCTGATATGAAATGTTAGTATCATATTATAAAGTACATAGTATACTCACATTCTATAATATCATCACATCAATTCATTAAAATCTCACCATGTGAAGCATAAGCAATAACATTAGGAAAAAAAATAATATATAGAAAAGTTAAAAATATATAACAAATCAATCTATGTTATCTAAATTTTGGAAAACATCACACCAACAAACAAATAAATAAAATACTAAGTTTTACAAAAGTTAATACATTATTTTATCACACAAAGGTAGGAATTCTAAATAAAATACTAAGTTTTACAAAAGCTAATACATTATTAGTCTTTGTTGAAGGCAAGCTGGGACTCTAGTGTTTGATAGTCGTTGACTTCATATTAGTTGGATGGTTGACTATATATATATTTTTTGGTAATTTGAAATGTTTGAGATAACATACTTAAAAGTTTATTTTTTATATAATAAAAAATGGCTTTTTTTCGTAATTTCATTGGACAACATATATGAGGTCTTATTTGCGAGCTTCACAGTTCTCAATGTTATATTTTCCATTTCAACCTAAGTTTACCTAAGTTCGAGTTTATTATAATTGTTTCAGGTCTTTAAATGCGACTTTATACAATGCAATTCTTTAGCCTACGCCTTACTTATTACCTAAGTTTTGAAATGTGACTTTAGCGTATGCCTTACTTATTACCTAAGTTTTGAAATTATTATAAACTTTACTTCATCGTTTATTATAATTGTTTCAGGTCTTTAAATGCAACTCTATACAATGCAATTCTTTAGCCTACGCCTAACTTATTACCTAAGTTTTGAAATGCGACTTTAGTGTACGCCTTACTTATTACCTAAGTTTTGAAATTATTATAAACTTTACTTCATCATAGTGTACGATGCATTTACAGTGCATTAATAGTTGTTAACAGCTTTGTCAGTGCACCGCTAGTGTTTATGCACTGCATTGAAGCAAACTTCAATGTGCTGACGTGCATAGCTCCAAGGCTCCCGGTAACAACAACTATGCAACCACATGGCGGGCATGCCTAAATCATTGTAAGTGCTAACAACAACTATGAAACCACATGGTAGGCATGCCTAAATTGTTCTAAGATTTCGTCATTCACTGGCTTTAGTGTTGATGCCACAAAGTTAATTCTCTACATCGCCTCACTGCATCTTTCATTTTCATTGATATGCACTGCCACCCTCTTGTTGGTGTGGATTGGTTCCAACCTGCGATCACTAAGTTGGGACAATGAGCTGAGAACGATGGATTATGCTGATGGATTATGCTGCACCTGATGGGGCTAGGGTTTTATGAAGACGTACACACCCAAATGCAGTGAAGCATATCTTATCAAGCATCGAATTATCTGAATTATTTCATTAAAGGCACTGGCGAACTAGACTATCAAGCCAGACTGTTGAAAAGGAAATTGACCCCGTAGCATCAAGAGAAAAGGTAAAGGCAAAGCCAGATGCAGAACCCACAAAGGTTGGTCTCCTTTGTGGAAGAGAGCTGAAAATTCCCCGTAGTTGACCATCGTCAACCCTATCTCCTTGGATGGATGTAGAAAGGAAAGGAGTTATGGTCAAGAAACAATGCAGGTGTACCGCTTCGTTCACTGCACTCACCCAGAGAAACGATTGTACTCTCTTCCTTTCAGTTAGACGGTAAGCATTGAATTATTTTGGCCCCTAAAATATAGTACTTTGATCTCATCAAATTTCTAGGACTCCGATCTCATCAGCTTTTCACGCCAATTCCACATTCACAGTTACACACGACTATCTATAGATAGCACTGACCATTACAAATTCTAGTGCACAACACCATTATGAATTCAATTGTTGAAATCAAACAATTTTGACAAACTATTGTACAGTGGAACAATTTCTTGTGGTCTTGGAAGTGGACGAAGAAGATTACCATACAAATCTGAATTGGATGAGTTTTGAGTAGTAATCATATTCCTTCAAGCAACCAACTAACAAATGCACCTGTATAATGGAAGATCCAATAAAGCCAAATTCATTACTAAACACAAACCTATTATTATTTGACTGCTCACAAACATTGTTTACATGAATTTCAGGACCTTATATGTGTTGCAACTGTAGGTCTAACAAGGTGCATAGCCATTATCTCCAACATGTAAATATGCTTCATCTGCTCTTCCACCGGGACTAACAACTACACTATGGCCACATTTGAGGCTTCACAACTCATGGTTGCACCTAGAAAATTAGATGTGTTATCCTGATACGAATAGGGAGGTGAGCCAAGAGAAACAAATAAAGGGGCTATTCTTTACCATTAGTAGTGGCTAAATATATTCTTGTTTCTCAATGAGCGCAATGAGCATCAGGATATGTAGGAATTCAATAAACTGTATCACCACCAAAACGATTAGGATTTTGAAGAATAATTTTAAAATATGCCAGCGCTCCTCCAGCCTAAAAATCAAATGTCATTGTTATACAACATTTATGAAATCTAAATCAAAATAAACAAAAATGATTTTGTATACATGGAAAACACATCCTTCTTCTAGTGGCAAGTATATAGATACTTGTTCTCCCCAGAAAACACCAAAGGAAGAGACAACAAATGGTGAAGACCATGAAGCATATTTATTTAGAGCAGTAACCTATTATTTCCCAACCTTATAAGTGACCATCATACCAATTTTGATAACTATGAGAATACAAAATTGTTTGCTCGTCATAAAGAAACATCTGGATTGATCTTTCCGGTCTTAAAGAATCTGCATTAACTAGGATGACACTCCGCTCTTTGAAATAATTACTAGGATGAAATGTAGAGAACGAGAGGACCACCATTAACAGTATATTAGTCACTAATATTTTCAAGTGCCAGCCTAGGGTTGGTAATAAAAGCTTGGAGCTTACTATATTTTGTTCATCCCTATCACATTTCCCGCTCACAATCATTTTTCTAGGACTGCCTCCTTTGTTTCGTTATGCCAAAATTTGTCCATCCTTCCCCAGCCTTAACATCTAATTTCAAACTCTTTGTTGCATTCAATCAAGTTTCACTAGTTCTAGCTCCCTCTAGCTCTGAGTCTGATCGACCAGCCCAATTCAATCAGTTGGGGATTCGAGTACCATAACATAAAGTTGGTCATAAATACCTTCTCGTTCACCTTTGATCTTTGTCAGAAACAAAAAATAAAAGCAGCAAGACCTGGAAATCAACCTGAGTTAAAAAAGACAGAAAAGACAAAACCAACACATCTATGGCAGGTGGATGCACAATTACTCCATTCTCTCTCCATCTTATTGCCAAGAATCTCAAAAGGCTAATTATCTCTACCACTTGTCCTCGTATTGTTAGTGATGTTGGTGGCTAAGGAACACATACTTTCCATGCAAATGACAGATGGATGGTGTTGTTAGTGACGCTAGTGGTGAAGGAACATGTACTTTCCATGCAAATGATGAATGTATAGTTCTTGGCATGGAAATAAGAAACTGGACAGATGCCACTTTCCAGTTGAATAGTTTATGTTAGTTGTTCCTGAGCATATTTTGGTGTTTTGATGGCATAGTGTCCACTTTACAGGTATTTTGCGACACGTTTACCAAGCTAAATACTCTCACATGGAACGCTCTTAAAACCAAAGCGCTCTCTCTCAGATGGATATAAAAATACTAAGTCTTTCAATTAGTACACGAGAGGTGTATATAGGAGTGGTTATATGTTCTAATAAATAAATAGATAGTCTTATCAATGCACCTGCTACAAAGCCAATAACAGCAAAGCAAGAATATGTTGTGTTGCTGCTAGAACTGGATCATCATCTATTATAATGATAAAGAGATTATTGGTTTTGTTAAATCTCTTCCCTAACTAGTTACACTCATTCAATATGGTAAGGCTTCTACATGATCTATGTTTACAGTGATATCAAGATTACAACCTTATTCCCATAATTATTACAGCTGCAAGACAGTTGCTTCATTCCATGCCTCGCTTCACCGAAACTGAAATCTTAAGCCATGGACCTCTGGTTCCTCCAGCTCGGTAGGCTTTAGTGAATCAATTTGGCAGTTCCCACCCAGGATTTCTGCTAAGATTTCCAGGATCTTAATGGATATGATCGATCTCACTTGCTTAGATGATCTCTATATGGGTCTTTTATTCCCCCCTTCTGTCCATAACAAGTAAGTTTCGTTGAGTTGTTGGCGTTATTAATGTTATTTCTCTATTTCCTACGCATATTCAAGGTCAGTCATGAACCCCTCAATGTAGCTCCCCCTTTCTTAATGATATTTATCCTCCCGTTGTTGCTAAGGAAAGTGAGAACCATCATTTTTTTTATGTGGGCTCTAACTACTAATGGGATCTACGTGAACCAGTGAAAATTTTGAGTTTCTTGATCGTCCCTTCCACCGCGGTCAATCGATTGAATACTCGTGGCTCGAATCAATGGGTGTCGGCATCCGCATCAACCAGTGAAAATTATGAGTTTCTTAATCGTCCCTTCCATCGTAGTCAATCGCTTGAATACAAATTACCAAATTACCTTCGTTTTCAAATTACAATTTGCAAAATGCTTTTCTTTTTCAAATTACCAAATTACCTACCAGCAGGGACATCGCCACTGCAGTGGCACTTGTTTTATCACATAAAGGTAGGAATTCTAATAATGGCCATCCAAAAACTAATTATGAAACATCTCATAGTTCAAAAGCTAAACAACAATCTTTAATCCTTTTAGCAAGAGGAATTCAAGTATGTCCTTTAAGTGACTGCATAGTATAAGCTAAATCCGATTTTGGAAAAGATGCATCTTTATCACTAAATTGACACTATATAACTTTTTTTTCCATGTGAACTATTATATTGAAATCAAGCTTCAAGGATTGATAAAAGAAAGCAACTAATCTATGCCAATATCATATATAAGATTATTTATTTTCTTATAACTATTTGTGGTAACTTGTGACTTAATCATAATTTATAATTTTTACATTTTATTGGACTCCAAGTATTTGTAAATCAATATAAGGATTATATTTTCTAAATTAATTGAGGTTGATATTATTGGAGATATTACACACTCACCTATAATTATTTTCCTAAGTTTTACAGTCCAATGTTGAGAACAATTCCTTAGATGAGAATATTCTCTCTAGAGAATATTTCCCTACAAAATAGGATGTTCCTCTTCAGTTCAGAGTCAATTACACTTAGTTAGACTAGTGGAAGTCACTCATGCATGGAAACCTCGGTTTTATCACCAGGAGTTGCACGTGTCTCTCTCACTTCCACACATGTGTCTCAACAATTGATGATTGCATGGATTAGTTAACTAGGACTAGGTGGAAGTTCACTCCAGTGTCTGTCAGTGAGTATCTAGATCTCTCTAGATCACTACTATGGAGCATTATTTACTCATGTAGCCTATATCTATTGTAAATTATTCTCTTTGAGTGTGGAACACGATTAATGAGAATTCTCCCATTCTTTCTCTCTTGCTTCTTCTTTCTCAATTTCTCTTTGCAAATGTGTGTGGTATTTTCTAGCTATATCTATTATGTGCAGGTTCAACACATTTACATGGTATCAGAGTTGGTGGACTACTAAGCAAAAGCTACACCAAATTATTTTTTGCAGGTACTGAATATTGAAGAACACAAAAAGATGGAATATATGCTTTACTCACCGATAACACTTCTCACACCTCATAAATATTTGGAGTGGAAGACAAAGATTATACTTCTTCTCAAAAGTAGAGGCTTATACCAAATAACCATGACAATGGAAGTAGAGCCTGATTCCATCGATGAGAAAAACAATTTTCTCAATAGAGAAGATATGGCCATAGGATGCATCATCTGTTTTATTTCTCCTGAAATTCTCCATCAAGTATATGATGACTTACAAGAATCAAATCCAAATGAATTATGGACCAGATTGGAGGTTCTATTTGGGAATAAAGAATATTGTGAAGACTGCATGCAAAAGGTTGGAAAAATAGAGAATGTAGAAAATCCACTGGAAGATATATTATCTCAGTTTGAAGAGCCTTCTACAAAAGTATTTTCACAAATTTGTGTTCCATTAATTGAAGATGATTTCTACTCCATTTTAGATTTGTTTTCTGAATTTCATGTGGAATATATATGGCATGCATCTTAGGGGTCACATGCAGACACTTTTCCATGTGCAATATATGCATCTCAGGAGACAAAAAGGGAGTTGTGAATATCAGACTCAATTATGATATTTTGTGAGCAAAATTTGCAGAAACGAATTGGATATTTGAATTCCTATCGGGAAAATATCCAATTTCAAAAAACAAATCATCTGAAACAGAGTCCGGGAAGTGAAGCTATGATCATTTTAAAATCCACAAAATTTCAACATTTTTCCGGAAATAGTCGCACGGTTTTCAAAGTTTCATCCAAACTTTATTTGGATCTTCTTCATTACAAGAAGAGAAAGTGGATATGTGTGGAAATATCAATGGTGCATCTTCTTCATCAGATCCATGCACAGTTGTGAGGTCTTCTTGGAGTGAAGGACATGGTTGCTTAGCAACTGCCTTTTGTTCCTTCTCATATTTTTTTTTTATGCATTGTAATTTGAGGGGGGGGGNGAGGTTTTCCCTCTTTCCTCGTTTTTAAAATTTTTCATTCTTATATGCATTGTACAATGGGTACCTAACATGGCCTTCGTTGTTGGGACCCATTCATCATGTAAACCCTAGTAGTGTTTAGGGGGGTGTTGGAGATATTACACACTCACCTATAATTATTTTCCTAAGTTTTACAGTCCAATGTTGAGAACAATTCCTTAGATGAGAATATTCTCTCTAGACAATATTTCCCTACAAAATAGGATGTTCCTCTTCAGTTCAGAGTTAGTTACACTTAGTTAGACTAGTGGAAGTCACTCATGCATGGCAACCTCGGTTTTATCACCAGGAGTTGAATGTGTCTCTCTCACTTCCACACATGTGTCTCAACAATTGATGATTGCATGGATCAGTTAACTAGGACTAGGTGGAAGTTCACTCCAGTGTGTGTCAGTGAGTGTCTAGATCTCTCTAGATCACTACTATGGCGCATTAGTTACTCATGTAGCCTACATCTATTGTAAATTATTCACTCTTTGAGTGTGGAATACGGTTAATTAGAATTCTTCCATTCTTTCTCTCTTGCTTCTTCTTTCTCAATTTCTCTCTGCAAATGTGTGTGGTATTTTCTAGCTAGATCTATTTTGTGCAGGTTCAATACATTTATAGATATGAAGTTGCTTCGAGGAATCTATATGCACATACAATGTGCATTGAGTTAGTACACAATGGTGTTAAAATGAGTCAAAATTTTATCCATGGGATATTGTGATAATAATGAAGATGATAGATTGATTAGTAGTGGACAAGTAACTGGTTTATGGAATCAATGGAAAAAACATTAGTAATTTTTCAAATCCATACAAGAGAAATGTTTATCAAGTGAATGAATTCACACTACCACAGGGAGGAAGGAAGCAGTGGATTTAGCACCTTTTTTTAGGGAAAAACCAAGAATCCGTAAGGGAGATGAAGAGAGGAAGGAAGGAGAGGAAAGAATACCACTAGTTCAATTAGGGTTTTAATATTACTTAGTTATCTAGTGTTGTAGGTTAGTTAGAGTAATTCAATTAGGCTTTCCAACAAGTAATTAACAAATAAAATAAAGAGATACTTGTTGAGGTACTTGAGAAGAAAGTGCAAGTAACTCAAGAGCATGGAATAAGAATTAGGAAGCTAGATCAATATTTGATGCAATATGAATGTTTACCTATACGATAATGAGAGGAGGAAAGAAGATTCAAGAGTCTAATAGAAAATTCAAGAGGAATTAGGGGAATTTTGAGGTAAAAATTGGGCCTTGAAACAAAAAATGTACTTAAGCATTGAGGGGCTTCCGTAGTGCAACATATTAGATATCATTTTTGGGATTAATTGCATAGAGTAAGTCATTAATCTATCACAAAATACTCGCTAAGGTTTTGTGAATGGGGTAGCAAGCTAAGTGGGCTTGATTGTGGGGAAAACTCCACAGTTGAGCATGCTTGAACCAAATGAGTCTTGGGATGGGTGATCATTGCAACTAATACTCATGGATATAGGTCATAGATTAATGACTTACTCTACACAGTTAATCCCAAAAATGATAAAAAAAAGTATTATTGAAATCAACTTTAAAATAACCAATAGGATTCAAGATGATGATTTCAACCATAAAGGTAAATATTTTTGGAGGGAAAGGAAGAAAACTACTTTTTAACCATATTTTTGACTCAACTACTTTAGTTTTATTCAAATTTCATGTGTAGGAACTCATTGGATGTGGAATTAAATTGTGTATCCAACAAGTACCCACTATGCACACGTTTGATAGACGCATAGTGAGATAAATTAGAAATGCATGTCAAAGTATGCAAAGTGGGTACATTGGACGTGGAATTTAATTATGCATCCAATGAGTGCTTACGCTTGAAATTTGAGTAAACCTATGAGGAGATGAATCACAAATATGATTAAAAACGTAGTTTTCTTTCTTTCCATTTGAAAATTCATAGCTCTTATTTTATTATTTTAATGATTGTTTTATTATTTTCCTTAGGAGGTCCATTCTGTACCTGAAATTTTCCCTAATAGCTACAAAGAGGAATGAATGGTATATTAGGCATGGTAACAACCTCAAGGTGTAATTGAATATTAGACTAACCATTCAAGAGAACAACTTGTATGTAAAATTAAAACTACAATATTTGGACTCATGTTACGAGTGTTTGAGACCATACCATGGGATTTTCCCCGAATACATGCTCTGTGATCCACAATCCATGAGTCAAAGTTATAGTATAGTCGAGAAATTTTTGGCTCACTTAGTAATTTGAGACTAGGAATGGTTAAGGAATATTTGACTCATTTGACCCCATAAATAGAAAATCCAAACAAATTCAGTCCCTTGTGGACTCATAAACAAGTATCACAAGTAACTATGGACCCATTCAATGACTTGCACCCTAAACTAAACCCATAGAGTAAGAAATTACCCTAAATGAATGCCCCAAAAAGTCAAAGTGAACTAAACTAGTGACTGGGGGCCAAAGAGCAGGAGAGAAATGATGATAAACATTACTACACATGGTGTAGAAGTTTGATGGGGAGTTTCGACGGTACAAAAAATATCAACCATACCATAGGACATTACTAAGTAATTATCAAAATTTCATTATTTTTTTTCTTGGTGCCCCAACGTTCGTTGGACTTTCGATGGAGTCCAATCATTGTTGGCATTCTGACTCCTATTCAATGGTTACCACAATGGCCACGTGGCACCCCATCATCAAATGCATATCACAGAGGCATGTTTTTAAACTACGAGCTATAGAAACTCACTCAAGGTTCTATAAATACATGTAAAGTTAATTATGATCGACTTACCTAACCATCGTATGGATCAAGGTTATCCCCGCGGGGATCACATAAATATATAGGCATTGTATAAATGTTCTACATTTTGTCATTTTTTTGTCTGAATTTGGTGATATAAAGGTTGAAAGTAGAGTGATAGGAAAGAAGAGGTCTGTCTGAGAGACCTTAAGAGGAATCTTCATAGAGAACAATGGTGCAGGATCGATATTTTACATTGCCAACCAATTTTGTAAGAGAGACTATAACTATGATGTCTTTCATGTAAAGATCCTATTGTTATGACGAATTAATGGAAGTTTAGTATCTTTTTGACTTATAATTTTCTTATATGTGATGCTTGTTGTAATCTTTAGTGTTTTTATAAAATATTTAAGATATATTTAATGCATCTTTGGGTGACTGCATGAAGTTGGTGGATGAAAAAGTGGCAATGGGGATAGTAGGAACGTGCTCGCGTGAGGGTATGTGCACGTTCCTAGGATCGTGCATGGATTCATGATGTTATTGGTTTGAAAATGCCCAAACCTACACTCAGTATGCCACATAGGATCGTTGGTAGGAATGCGTGCACATTCTTAAGAATGTGTGTGCATTCCTAAGAACACATACACATTCCTCTATCATGCCATTTTTAATAGACCATGGGCGCGATTTGTACCCATTTGCACACATCGTGTAACCCGTTTTTAGCTTCATTGAGCAAATGGAGAGGAGGAGAAAAGATAATATATTTCCACCATGTCCCGGTCAAGCCAAATATGCTTGATTTCTCTTCTTTTCCTCCCACTCTAGTAATTTTTAATCTTGTTCAATTAATTTAATATATTCTAAAAGAATCTAAATTATAGAAATTTGTAATATTCTAGAGAAATGTCATCTAGAAAATTTAGAGTTGCATCTTACATTGGATAACATTTCCCATTTAATAATAACTATAGAGAATTTACTTATTTTTATAAGCAGCCAACCAGTCCATACCAATCAACAAGTCATAAGATCCCAGGGGAAGTATGTTAAGGGTCGCTCGGGTGGGAAATCCATCCATGATGAATTGGCAAGTTGGTATGGCCTCTACTACTTTTCTTTTGGTCCTAGTGGCTAGTTGTACCAACCATGGATTAAAATGTCTAACTGGTTGCAGTTTACACTTATCAACAGTCTGAGGGGCCACATAACTCAAATTATAACTAGGGTCAATTAAAATAGAATCTAGATGGTTGGCGATCATACCTTCCATCTCCACCACTAAAGCTTGGTGGTCGGCTTGATTATTGTCCAAGGCTGAACAAATTCTTAGCATGCTCCTAGGAAAATCATTAATGATGGTAGCTTCTTAGATATTGTAGACTCTCTTACTGTTCTGTTGTCTGTGTGAACAATCCCTCAACTGATGTTCTTCTCCACAACCCCAGCATTTTAAGGGTTCTTTCTTTGAGTTATCAGTCTTTCCTAGGACTGCCTCAAAAGGTTTATTTCCACTCTGAGAGGGGAAATTTTGCTGATACACACTTCTAGTAGGAAGGTTCATCCTAGAACCCTTCCCATAGTTCTTAAATCTTGAGGATTTAAACCCCTTCTTCTTGAATCTCGAGCTACTCTTCTTCCTCCAGTCCTCGTGAGGTCTTGTCTTATTCCCAAACTGTTCATAACAATACCTTGCCTTCCATATGGTCTCTTCTAAGGTCTTTGGTTCGTCAAACTCAATCATGTCCCGGTAGGTCTGAGGTAACCCACTAATAAATCACTGCACTTTTACCTTTTCATCCTTTATGTAGGGTACATACCTCAGTAGCTCAAGGAATTTATTGACATATTCATCTATGGTGAGTTGTCCCAGTCTGAGTTCATAGAACTCCTTAGTCTTCCCATCCATGTATTTCTCTAATAGATACTTCTTCCTGAAGTATTTCTCGAACTGTTTCCATGACAAATCCTTCTCATGGACTCCTTTCACATTCCTAAGGTCTTCCCACCAAATGGAATCCTTTCCATTCAGGTTGAAGATGGTTATTCGAGCCTTCAAGTTTTCAGAGTAGCCATGGACTCTGAAGTATTTCTTTAAACCAAGCAGCCAATCCTTAGCCTCTTCCCCTTTCTTAATCTCTCCATCGAAAGAGGGTGGTTTGTATTTCTTGAATTCTTCAGGATCACGACTTTTGGAATTCTTTTGATTCTTTCCTTTCCTTTGAGAATGTGAGCTAGTTTTTCTACTAGAAGATCCCTCGGAGTTTCCAACTTCCTTTCCAGAGGATTCTACCGATGAGTGTCCACTGCCTCCAGGTTGGGCCTTCTTCGAGGTACTTCTCCTAGTTTGGTTACTTATGGGGCCATGTTTTGAATCTCAGGTGGAATTTGAATTTTATTCACATGTCGTCGGTCCACATGGCTGGTTGTGAGTTCGTGCTGTAGCTACCTCTGTATGTCGGATAAGCTCTACAGCAAGACTGCATTATTTTTTTTTTGTTTTTCTTGCTCCTTTATCAATCTCTTGATGTCGGCCTTACAACTCTGTAATTCGTCCTTGAGGCTCCTTATAGTTTCATCCAAATCCGGAGGGGTTTCCACTGCCCTACTTTCGTCATATTCTTTGTCTCTATTGTGGGAGCCATCCCCCACTTCATAACACATCACCATCCTTTAGACTTGAAGTTTTTCCTGCGATTTACTGACTGCTCGAGTGCTGAAAAAATACTTATTGTTAGCCAACAACCTATTAGTTTATGAATAATACACAGTTCAAATTTCTTAAATGCACACACACAACAAAAAGTTTCATTCTTTTCCTCAATAAAAGTTTAACCAGACTCTTTAAGAAAGAGGTAATATAGGGTGTGACTCTTAAAAGTACTCTAAATATAGTTTTTAAGTGACACATCCATGATCCCAAGAAGGCCAAGTGTTGTAACCTTGCTCTGATACCAATTTGTAACACACCCACGACGGAGCGTAAAAATTTTCATTCTTCTTAAGAAAACAATACCCTCATTTGGGGTCCCTATTCCATTCTTCTCTTCCAGAGCTTTCCAGCCATGATCTCCATGTTCTGAAATGAGCTCAGAGCAGGCAGGTATCCTCTCCCAAGATCTCTGGGTTCTTTCATCCCCCTTTACTTGCATATGGCCGCGGCTATGTCTAGACACCAAGACAATAGGCGTCAAGATGACCACCACGTGAAATCCTTCGGAGTAGCAAACCTCTGAAGTTCACGATTCGACGTAGCATGTCCTCAGGGATTCTGACAACCCTGATTTACTTCGGGACTTCAACGTTCGGGAGTTTCAAACATTCCTACACCTTTTCCCTTTGAGGTACTTTGTACCTAGAGTTACAGGTTGAGCGCCACGTGTCCCTTCTGATCGACGGTTATGATCTTCTTTGGGACTTCGACATTCGAGAGTTCTGAGCACTCTAACTCTTTTTCCTCCGAAGTACTTCGTGCCTGAAGTTCCAGATTAGGTGCCACACATCCATCTAAATCAACGGCTCGGGTCCACTTCGGGATTTCTGCGTTCGAGAGTCCTAGACGCTCACACCATATTTTTTTCACCTGGAGTGATTTCACCTGAAGTCAACGATCGATCGACATGCGTCTCTTTCAAATCAATGGTCACAATTTAATTCGAGAGTTCTCAACTCTTGTGACCACACCTTCCTTTGAAGTGGCTATCTTCTGAAATGGAAGATCTTTTGATACCTGTCCTCAGCTAACGGACGGCTTAGATGCACTCTGGCTCTCGGGCCTTTGGGATTCCTTATTCAACACATCCCCTTTTTTCTCGGAGTAACTTTCCTTTGAAGTGTAGGATATGATGACACCCGTCCCTTTAGCTTGGATGAATCAATTCTGCTTCAGCTCTTCGGGCTTCGGGAGTGTCAACCTCCCCACACTTTCTTTCTCCCAAAGTTATTACACCCGAAGTCGACGATCTGTCGACACGTGTCTCCCACAGATCGATGACTGCAAACCACTTCGTCTCTTCGGGCTTCGAGAGTTTCAAACTCTCCACACTCACTTTCTCCTAGAGTTCTTACACCCGAAGTCGACGATCTGCGGACATGTTTCCTTTCTCCCAGATCGATGGTACAGAAGGACCCTGTTACTCCACGGATTTCCAAAGGAAATCACGACTATCCACCAAGAAACTTTTCTAGGTTTGACATTCATGATCCGACCAATACCATCACCGATCGACGGTTGACAGTGATTGTGGGGCCCCAACATGCACACTCTTTATCATAGAGCTCAACCTCCGCAATTTGAAAAGTACTCGCCCAACTCGGTCTAATCCTGGTTGTTGATCTTCCAACCCGATGAGATCAACGACATTGGTGAATTGCGGGCCGTGAACTAGGGTGTCTGCTAATTTCACCTTCGCACTCTGCAATGATTCCCCACCATCTATCTTTGTTCATAGATCAATGGTTCATAGTGATTGCAGGGTCCAATCTTCACAATCTGGGAAGTGCTCGTTCGACTCTGATCTAATCCTGGTCGTTGATCTTCCAACCCAACGAGATCAACGATGTTGGTGAATTACAGGTCGTGAACTAGCGCGTCCGCTAATTTGACCTTTGCGCTCTGCAATGATTCCCTACCATCGATCTCTGCTCACAGATCGATGATTCACAAAGATTGTGGGGTCCAATCTCCACAATCTGGGAAGTGCTCTCCCGACTCTGATCTAATCTTGGTCATTTATATTCCATTCCCAACTAGATCAATGATGTTGGTTGATTGCGGGTCATGAACTAGCATGTCCACTAATTTCACCTTCGCGCTCTGCAATGGCTCCCAACCATCGATTTAATCGAGCAACTTGTGTTTACTTTGTTAAATCCAGTGGTATTTGAGTCGATCTGATGACTAGGATGGCTTCTCCTCCCAATAGACGACTCGAATTCATCTCCACTGTCAGGTTCTTAAGTCATCTATGGCTCTTGTTACTCTGGTAGTTCGGGTAACTTTGAGCTAACTCCTTTTAGTGCAGGGTTCCTAAACCTGAGTCACATGGACCTTCAGATGAATCTTGGGCTATGAAATCTACTCTTAGCCAGGTTTTTGGTTAAGGAATTGGGTGCGAGTTCAAAGTCTCTTAGACTACTGGTCTGAAGGAAATGCCTCCTTAACTCGCAGAACTTTAATCTCTGAAACATGGCAAGGTAAACTTGTGAGGTTACCGAAACGGTAGCAGTACCAAGAGCCTTGCTCCGACTCTGGAACTGTGAGTTAATTCCCTGGGGAAATGCCTTCGAGGGATTAAACTGGAGCATATGGAAAATCAAGCAGAAGCATAATTTCTCAAGGGAACAAACACATACTCATAACTTAATCATTTCAATACATAGACCATTTATAGACATATAAATACACGCATGCATCCATTAGTTCTAATTCAAAGCACAAGGCATGAAAACACTTATCAGAACCATAAGGCGTGATGCAACTACTGAAAGGGGTGCTCATTTCCGCCCAACCATAGGCTCAGTCACTCCTAATGGCTTTACCACTGGCCACCCCCAAGCTTTGATCTGGATTATTTTCGGCACGAAATGAGAGTGGAGATATAACATAGAAATATTCAAAGATATTGCAAGAGAGACAACAATATAACAGAGATATAGCGTAAATATAACAAGATTCATAGATATACAGTAATACACGTTTTCTATTAATGAAATAAATGTACAGAGACTCTAAAAGTACAGAGTGAAAGACTCGCTAGAATGGTGGTTGCTTATCTCTGAGAAGAGATGTGACGACTACTCGCATTCGTAAGAAGATGATTACAATGAGGCTCTGAAGGCCTTTTTACAATAAGAAGGAATTCCAAAAACCCTATACATCCAAAAACCTAACCCTGGGAGATGAAGCGCCAAAATTCATGTGGGCCCCGTTTGGGTAAGTTGGTGCATCAACTTCCCGGGGTCGTAACTTTTGCATACGATCTTCGTTTTAGGCATATGATAGCTCATTGGAAAGATATATCTGAGAACTACAACTTTTGGGTGAGAAAATTTGATCTAGGATCCATTTTGCTCCTAAATTTCTCAAAAAACATCGTTTAGGGCCTCAAAATGGCCCTGGAAGTTAAAAATTGCTAAAAATAGTAAATTACCAAAATTGCCCAAAACATGTTTTGGGCCAGTTAGAGAAGGTGGGTGGCCACTGATATCCACCTAGATCAATCCTCCATCCTTAGGAAGCAATGGTCTCCATTGCGTTGAGTTCCCGGGGGAGAGGGGAAAGCGATTGTTGAATCTGAATCTTGGTGATCTGCTTGCCTTGCTGGAGAAGTGGCATTGCTTAGTTTGTTGAAGGCTATCACGAACCTTTGGCTGGAAGGTTTGGAACTTTTTAACAAGTCTGGCTATTTTAGATGATTGTGTGTAGAAGAAATCTTTGTGCTTTGTTGCAACCTTATCGACCTGCTTCTGTTGGATAGAAGGTGCTTGGGCCGAAGCTATGGTGGTTGCAATATCCTTTTGTTCCCTTTTTGAACAGATTGTGGAGAAGATGAATTTTGTAGTATGAGATACTACCTTGTGGCACTGTTTAAGTGGGGGAGTAGTTGGAACTACCTATGGTATCCTGTAGAGATGACCCCCCAGAGTAATAATGACACTACGGGGTCGAGACTCATAGATACCATGGCGTTTCCACATATATGGCTGGCCCAAGAGAACATCACAGACATCCAGTGGGGCAACATCACATAGTACCTCATCCTTGAAGGGTTGGATGTCGTATGACAATCGAAACTGTTGGCTGACATGAACATCTCGTCCTTGGCGAAGCCACCCTATGCTGTATGGTTACGGGTGTGGTGTTGTCGACAATCCCAACCGTTTGACGACCTCTACTGAGATGAGGTTCTTTTGGCTTCCACTATCAACAATAAAATGCAGTGGGGTCCCCTTCACCCACATCTGTGAATGAAAAAGGCGCACCCCCTCTTCAAGATCTGTTGGTTCTTCTGGTTGAATTGTTGCGCTCGTGACAATAGCAGTGGGGTCTGTGTCGATGATCTGTCTTTTCCCATTATTTTCAGAATTAGATTCTGAATCAGGGTTCGGCTCCTTGTCTTTGATCTCGGCCACCAATTTTCGGTGTCCTTTTTTGTCTTCCCGTGACCCTTCTTTTCCTATGGCTTGGATTGGTTTTCGGGAGACTGTTTGTTAGGGTTGTCTTTGTCATACTTTGGTTGTTGTGGATTTGTAGACTCGAACTCCCATTTTTTCTGGTGCTTAAATTTCTGCTCTATTTTAACATCATATCGATAGGTAGCACCGAGTGATGAGATGTCTAGAAAATCCATTTCAGTTTGGATGTATCTGTGTAGAGCCCCATAGTATTTTAGAACCAAATGTCGTTCAGAGTCTTTGATACCTAGCTTGGTGCGCAAGGTATGGAAGGTATTGGTGAACTCCGGAACTGATTGGCCCCTCTCTTGCCGCAGTGTGGTCCATCTCATGTACTAGTCCTCATAGTTTCCAACAGGATAATATTGTTCCTTTATCGCATCCACAAAAAAATCCCAAGTGGGACCGGCCCCATATATTCCAGAATCCTCTATGGAACTTTTCTCACAGTAAGTTTCCCACCAATGTTTGACATGAGGGAGAGCTTTAAGGAGTGAGAAGGTGATCTTTTCTTTTTCGAAAAAATTGTGAATAGAGAAATAACCTTCTAGCAGAGTTAACCATTTTTCTAGGGCTTCTGCATCTATCTGTCCTTCAAATACAGGAATATCAAAGTTAACTTGTACCTTGAAAGGCGAGGTGCCTCCAAAGTGGCCACTTGATGAAGATGCGCCTGATGCTATCGGCAGGCATTGAAGGATGTGGGAAAAGTTTTCCATCATTTCGTCCCTCTGTCGTGTGAGAGCTTGTTCAAGCAACAAATTGATAGGATCGTCGGCTCCATCGTTTTTCTTTTCTTCCGCCATTGAGGGTTTCTTGGGTGTGCGAGAGCGATTTTATTCAAGAGAGACAAGCTCGAGACCCAACTTGATATACTCGGACCTTGTCGGGGACATGCACTGAAAAACGATCAAGAGAAGCCTGCTCTGATACCACTGATCCGGATTATTTTCGACACGAAATGAGAGCGGAGATATAACACATAAATATTCAGAGATATTGCAAGAGAGACAACAATATAACAGAGATATAGCGGAAATATAACAAGATTCATAGATATACAGTAATACACGTTTTCTATTAATGAAATAAATGTACAAAGACTGTAAAAGTACAGAGTGAAAGACTTGCTAGAATGGTGGTAGCTTATCTCTGAGAAGAGATGTGACGGCTTCTCGCATTCGTAAGAAGATGATTACAATGAGGCTTTGAAGGCCTTTTTACAATAAGAAGGAATTCCAAAAACCCTATACATCCAAAAACCTAACCATGGGAGATGAACTGCCAAAAGTCATGTGGGCCCCGTTTGGGTAAGTTGGTGCATCAACTTCCCGGGGTTGTAACTTTTGCATACGATCTCCGTTTTAGGCGTATGATAGCTCGTTGGAAAGATCTATCCAAGAAATACAACTTTTGGGTGAGAAAAATTGATCCACAATTCATTTTTCTCCTCATTTTCTCAAAAAACATCGTTTAGGGCCTCAAAATGGCCCCGAAAGTTAAAAACTGCTAAAAATAGTAAATTACCAAAATTGCCCAAAACATGTTTTGGGCCAGTTGGAGAAGGTGGGTGGCCACCGATATCCACTTGGATTAATCTTAGACCACAACACTTTGAGATTCCATCTCTTTATTCCAACTCAACGAAAGTTAGGGACAAAGTTTACTGTCCTTCTCCCAGTACATAAATAGATAGGGATGAAGGTTACTCTCCTTCTCCCGACTCAGTCTCTATTTTCTATGATTAGAGATCACTTTCCTCTTTCACTCCTTCCTCGAACCCGATAGATTCAGCTCTCATCTCTGCACTCTTCATAGGTCTTCCTCTGCCCACCATGCTTCATTTCTTGCCTTCCTCAACAAGATTGTGTGTGGCTCGAATTCCCAGTCCATGGTCAAGTTTGGAAGCCTTACATATAGGAGGTCTACCCCATCCCCTCATTAAGTCTTGAGTATTTCTTCCCACCTACCAGCCTAACTGTAATTCATTCCTGGATCAGATGGTTGTTTTGATACTGAGCAATTAAATCCACAAAGTACTGGTTCGGTGGAGGTTAACGCAACCATCCCGGGTCCCCTCCCCCACCACCTTTTCATATCATTCATGGTGTCTCTTATCACATCCCATTTCTAGCAGTCATGCAACACATATCCATTTTCTATTAAAATAACAGAATTTACATTCATCGACCTTTTATACAAATGTCCATCAAATCAAACATTCACACCTTTGAGTTTGTCGTAGTTCCTTGGCCAATATAGTTATATTTACAAACTGGGGGAAACATGTTGTTACACTAATTGTATGTCTTGATTCTCAACTCGTGGTGCTACAATTAAGCAACGCTTATTTCATATGAATTCCTACACTATTATGGGTGTACTTGAGAATTTGCCTCTTGGAAATAAATTTTGATTACATTGAATATCAACACATTCCTAGATATCTAAACACATTAACAGATGCATTAGTCAATTATGTTTTTGATAGACATTTGCGCCATGTATAAATCCAAACACACATGTAAAGACAAGTAAGTCGGTAGAAGTTTTGTATTATAACGTCAAAAGTTACAAAAAAGTGTGTCTTGAGACCAAAATGTTGAAGCACATAGCTTCATATACATATGCATCATGGATGTTGCTCGTGATAAAAAACCACTACCCCTGTTACATGATGGATTAGTCGACCAATGGATGTTGAAATGCCAACTATATGGCATTGGTAGCGTCGAGGTAACTCATCCACGGTGATATCGGGGATATCCGTAGTCAACCCCTCGAGGTTGTGTTAGATCTCCTCGAGATCCTCAGTTGATACCCCTCGACCTACCACTGCACCTATCTCCCCATGTCTCTGGATAGGAGATGATCCTGGAGGCTTGAAAGGCACCACATCTTTATTATTAAGAGCTCTTGATTAGTCTCGGATACATAACATAAAAATTCCATAATTAAAATACCAAAAAAAACATATAATGAAAAAATCAATTTTACCTATCTATCCCCATTGTGAACCCTCAGGTAGTTCCAAGTCGGGATCTCTACGGAAGTTCATCCTAGCATATGCATAATCCTCAGTCATGACGAGTTGATCTCTCAGGCACTGGAAGAAGACATGACCATATGTAATGGTTGTCATGCCACCATGGTGTGCCATCAAGTCTACCCACCTCTTCATCCAAGGATCCTATGGAGTGGGTACACCCCAATCCACATTTTGTAGGTGCAAAACTAGGACCCTCTCTAGGAAAAAGGGTACCAAAATTGATCCATATCCGAATTATTTCAATCGATTGGTCCTGCACTTTGTTAATTGTTTCTTCATATTTTTGAGGAGGCCCTCACACCAGTTGAAGATTCGAGGCTTCATGCACTCGATAGCATACTAGAAATGACTCTGTAAGGCCATGTGTAGAGATGCACTCCCTGCCACATGAGTAATAGTATAGATAACAGTCCTCAAAGATAAATCCTCAACATCTTTTATGGAAACCTTGCCACTATGTTTCTTTGTACCAGTTGCGCAGTGATGTGTTATATAATAATCAATAGGTTCACCTCCTCCTCTGCTTCCCGATAGTGACACCCGAGACCCACGATGAGATAATCTAGTCAAAAAATAGATGCCATCAATATCTAGAGTGAGTGTATGAACCTTGACATGAAAGGTTTGTTTGTTTACATCCCACATTCGAATTAGGTGCTCCAATAGAACCAATTGGGACCTCATGCCCTGCACTTTGAAAAACTTAAGAAAGTCACACTCTCAGAGTTCCATTAAGGTGTTAGGATCATTCCTGGAAATGTAATATTCCTTTTCATGCTCTCTTTCCTTCCATTCAAGCATGATGAACTATGGAAAATCTACCAAACAACAATAAAAGATGAATTAGTTCATCAAAAATCCAAACTTGGAGGTTTCCCTAGTTCTTTCTCTCTTTTTATTTTTTGAGTTGCGGTTGTTGCAAGGGCCAAGGTTACCATAGTGCAGCGTCGTCACACCCCAACAATTAACTCCTTGCGACGATTCTAGATCATCGTAGTTCCCAATATGGAGAGCCTGCGACGATCTGGAGGCACTCTATCCCTTGGAAATTTGCCCATAAAGTCAAAATTTAACCTTTAAAACTGAAAAAAAATTCTATAGAAAGAGAGAAGGGAGGAAAAGCACCTACCTCATGGAAATGGATCAAGAAATCATCCACGGAGCACTCCAGAATCATCACTTGAAGATCAGAGGAAAATGAGGGGTTTTGGCACTAGTTTGGTGAAAATACAAATGAAATGGTAAAATGAATTTGTTTTGACCTATTTAACCTATTTTTACCATTTTTAACTTAAAATTAAATTATTTTTTAATATTTCCACCTATGTCAAAAACCTAATGAACTTCTCAAAGTGTCAATATTGCAGGATAGGGATATGGCGACTTGACTTTTGATATGGATCACTCTTTTTGGTCATTTTTGCGTGTTTTTATGATGTATATATGATTTAAGGTTTTTTCAGTAAAAAACACCGAGCATGGTATTTATTCTTTCTCACACTCATAAAATGATGAGAATGTAATCAAGTAAACTTTTATCACTTTTTTGAACCCGTAATGGAAATACGAAAAAGGAACCCCCCTGGAGTCCCCTTTAAGCTCTTTTCAAACTCCCTAAACATGAAAAGATAGTCGAATGACCTTGTTCTTTTCACGCTCGTAAAAGTATTTGAAGAAAACGTCTGATGAGCGGTAGATTATCTCTTTTTTGGTCTCTCAAACTAATTTACGAAAAATGACATTTTGGAGTTTTCTTTAAGTTTTTTTCAGACACTTTAAACATGAAAAACCCTTGATTTTTGTTTCTTTGGACTCGTAAAACAAGCATCGAAAGACCCATATGGGACCGAGCCACTCCTTCCTAGGGTTTGTTAAAAATACTCTGAGGGACTCATCCGAAGGATGATCTTACAATACAATCATATGTTATCCTCCTCAAGTTTGCGTAAAAATAAAGAGGTACTCGCCAGAAATGGTGGGGGTAAATTGGGAAACAAATGTATATTTGTATCTGTGTTAGTGGTAGTAATTCACTCTTGATCATGACACCCCTCTTCATTATTGTATCTAGGTTGGGAAATCCATTTATCTCTCATTTGATCATCCACAAGTCTGTATGTTGGGTCCTCCTTGAGTCAATGTTTCCAAGACAATTGTTGTGTCGTTCATATGTTCAAGATAATTTCAACCTAAACAAGCCTTCTATCGAGTCGGTCATCTGCAGTCGTCAAAAATCTTACTATGTTGGCCTTCCCTAAGTCATTTATGAATCACTCTATACTCTAATCTACTTCAAATCTGTTACATATTTCCTGTCATTGATAGGGGATACATTAAGGCCCTCCTGTGACGAGTCTTTTCCTGTCAACTTCAACTCATTATCTGGGAATTAGACTTAGAAACCATTTTAGTACCTTGGAACCTGCATGCCTCAATGGTAGGTTTCCTCGTTTTGGATAGTGGATTCACATCATTAGCCCCTGATTTGAAAATTCCATCGAGTGTTCGACTTCAGCTCATTAATTCACATTTGTTGGATTGTACTAGAGTACCTTTGGGGTCATTGACATCAATGGTGATTTCCCTCGCACTTGTTAACAATATCCATTAATGATCGGTAATCAAGTGGTTTCTACCATGTTCGACTTCGACACCTGTAATCACGTGGATAGATTCGTACTTCAGAATGATGGAAGTGAAGACCCTGGATATTTTCACATAGATCCAGGTTGCAATGGAGTAATCATAAGTCCATACTGAAACATAGATCCACAGTGTATTTCTCGTGGCTATGTCCAAATTTGAGTCATTATAACATAGATCCATAGTGTATTTCTCATGGCTATGTTGAATCATGATGACATGGATCCACAGTGTATGATTGGTGTCCATGACTCACTTGATACTTATGCTTAGAATCACTTGTAGTTTGATTATGGGAATGCCTACCTTAGGAATTGGTATATTATTATGCATATGCTTAATTGTTTGTAGGTTTTCGACTGATGCGCTCCCTGTTCTCGACACACACATTCTACAAAGTATTTTAGCTGTCACATGTTCCAACTTCATAATTTGGGGGGAATTCTATTACACATTATTTTGGTCACCACCGTGATCACCGATGATATGTGCATTGCTTACTCCTCTGTTCCCTGAAGCTACTGAAGAAATAAAACTTTCTCCCTGGGAAATAGAATCATCTCTCCTTTCTTAAAACCCCTACCAAAGAAGATCGTTGCACCTTTCCAAATGATAAGGGTGTGATGATCCCTGATCGTTGCATGTTTCACGACAATGGAATATGGCGTCGTCATAGGATGCTTGTGTTTAGGGTGCGATGATGCTCAAGAAAAGGAAAAAGGTGAAATTCTCAAAGGTTCTAGAATGGAAACTTCGGAAGGATGAGGTGGCGTCCGATCGATTTGGATCTCATTCACTTCTCTGATTTAATGGGATTATCCTAATCTCCTCATCCATCCATATTCACTCTATATAAAGAGGGATCTCTCATGTGAAATGTTAGAGATTGGCTCATTCATGAAGAATTTTTCCGAAGATTGTACTTGTGATAGCTTTACTTTAGATTTCCAAGTCAAGTTGTGAATACTCTTCATCAAAATCATTGGAGCAAAGGTGTGTGTGTTGAAGCAAAGGGTCATTGGAAGGGACCTTGCAACATCAAGGCATAGGTTGTATCCTCCACTTTCATCAATATAATGCAGTGATACATTTATTCCCTATAAAAGTGTCTCCATTTTCATTGTATAACTCCTTGATCTTATGCATAGGTTTCATTGGAATATATATATCGTTGTTCTCTCTCTTTGTTGGTTTTTTCTTCTTAACAGGTTCAATATACCACAAATCCAAAGATGGAGAAAAGACGATACTAGAGAGGATCAAACGACGTTTAAACGGTATGCCATTTTCCCCTCATTGAACTAGTTTACACTACAATGAAATCTAAGGAGAAGCTTGTATTCTGCTATGTTTTGTTCTAATTTCTTGTTGAAGTTAGGGAGATTAGTTTGTGTCAACACTTACCGATTTTTCCGATAACAGAGAGAGAGGAGTAAATTAAAGTGAGAGAAAGGGGGAGGGGGAGATAAGGGGAGGGAGGGAAAGAGCCAACAAGAGTAAAAGAGAGCTTGAGAGTGGGATGGAGAGATTGATGGATAGGTAGAGAGAGGGGGAGTATAGAAATAAGTGGAGGGAGGGAGAGATACAAGAAGAGAAGAAAAGAGAGAGAGAGAGAGAGAGAGAGAGAGAGAGAGAGAGACTAACAACAAGGAGAGAGAGAGAGAGGTGGT
>JASDQU010820164.1:612-20386 GCA_032191745.1 Picea mariana
CCACCTCCTCCTTCTTCGAATATTTCTCCTATCAATATGATCACTTGTTTTACAAGTGGATCCCTTGGGTCTTTCAATCCTTGGGTGGTAACTTTTTTTGAGGACATCAAGTCTTATGGAGAACTCACGTTGTTGACAGCAATTGATATTTCCTATAAGGAAATCCAATCAACATTTGTTGACCCTGATTCATATCTCTAATAGGATGTGCAATTTGATTAGTATTTTATGCCTTCATGGATCGTCACTCCTCCTTCAGCTTCACATGACTTCCTAGATACCAAGTTACCTTATGATGAGGCCATCATGGAAGCCATGGATTCAATTGATAGGACATGGAATGACATGCACCATCGAGTGACATTTATTCCTAATTTAGAATATTTAGATAATGAAAATGAAAATCGTGTCTCTTCTAATAATGTTCAATGGTACCAATCTCCCATTTTGACTAAAGGCATATTTTTATAAGGAAATTTAGCCAATATTTTGAAGACAATACTCATTGAAATTTGACAAAATCCGAGTTTCATAGAACACATCCTGGTATGTGTTTATTGTTCCTCCTAGCAAATCAAGATTTATAATACCCTTTTCAAAGAATTCCATGATTTTTTGGCTTGGTCATACAAAGAAATGCATGGTATTGACCCTCAAATCATTGAGCATAAAATCAAAATATATGATGGAGCTAAAGATCCTTAGCAAAAGGTCCAGCTGCTAAGCCTAAAGAAATTTGTTTATCTAGATTTGACCATTATATTATTTATCATCTATCTCGATTCTTGATTCTTTTAGAATAAAAAAAATGGAGGAATTAGCTTGTAGGGTCATTTTAGTGGAAGGTCCTAGTTTGAAAAATTGGGGTTCAAAACCTTCATGAGCCATTTTGAGGGATTAAACACCATTTATTTCAGTTTTGGGGTATGAAACTTGTGCACAGCCCCTTGTTGGTTGTCTACATTTTGAGACCTTTCCCACAATCAAAGATCGTATGCTAAAGTTATGCCTGTCGAAATTTGACCTACCATGTTGATTACCTTCATATGAGAGGATTCCATGTCAACCCCTATTATTCATGCATATAGGGATAGCCACATATGCAATTTCAAGAATATTCTAGAAGTTCCAAAACACTGTCACAAATTAGGGTTGAGGAAGGAAAAAACCTACCCCTAGATGGCTATCGGGATATGTTAAATACCAGACCACGAGGAGGAGAAGGGGTGCCATTATTTTACATTGTATCTTGTTCCATAGCTAAGAAGAACATATGAGAGTGGTATTGTGTGAGAATAACAAATGAGGAGTGATTTTGTAACATCCATACATGCCATAGGTCAAAGGAAACTCCTCAAATAGTGCATCTTTCTTTGCACTTGCATCATTTCTATACTAGAGAAAATAGATAAGAGCAATTGTACCTTCTAGTTTGGTGTTCTCCCAGATTAGGTTTCACAAGTCATATATTACATTTATTTTTGGATGGTGTAAATTTATTTTAGTATTCTCTATTTTCTGCATTTTATCTATTTCATGCTAATTAGAAAAGTGAGTCACTAAATATTTTGGAGATCTAAAGGAAAATTAACCTTGATAGTAAAGATTTCAGTCTTTTATTAGATTTGCTGTGACGAATTATTCCAATGGAATATCCATGGTGGTTTACAGATCAGTTTTTTCCATGAACGAGGAGGTTCCCTTGACTAAATGGGTATCTATTCTCATTTGGTTGCTAATAAACATGTCACTATTATGGTGTGCACTGATTATAGGGATATGAACAAGGTGTTTCCTATGGATAATTATACTACCCCATTAATTGATCAAATCATCGATGAATGTGTCAAAAGTGAAATATTCTCATTCATGGACACTTTCTCTGGTTATAATCAAATCCATATCAAGAAAGAAGGACATGAAAAGACTATCTTCATTTTTCCTTGGGGTACATTTTCTTATTGAAAGTTTCCATTTTGCCTTAAAAGGGCTATAGATACATTCGAATGGAGCATGTCATATGCATTTCACAACTTCAAAAGTATCATAGAGGCATACTTAGATGATTTGGTTACTTGTTCCAAGCGATGTGAAGATCATCCCAGTCACTTCTGGGGCATTTTTTCATTTTTACCTATTATTGTTACTATTATATTTCTTTCAACCCACATAAGTGCATATTTTATGTGGCCTCTAGGAATTTTCTACAATTCAATGTATGCATGTATGGGATCATTGTTGACCCCTTGAAGATTGAGGCAATTTTTTAGTTGCCTCCTCCTCATACTATTAGACATCTTCAAAGTTTTCAATGGAAGGAAAACATCTTGCATAGATTCATTGTTGACTATGTCAAGATAACCAAAGTCTTCATACGCCTTACTGAAGAAAGGTGGTGTTCCTTTTCTCTGGGACAACCAAGCCCAATGATCATTTGATGCCTTGAAGAAGACTTTGATGTTGACCCTCTTATTGATCCCTCCTTATTACTATCAAGACTTCTTTCTCTATCTTGTAGCCTCTTAATCCACCATTGGTATGGTGCTTTTCCAAGAGGAGAATGTGCGAAAAAAAACATGTTATAAATTATCTTATCAAAAACTTGCTAGTCCCAAGCTTCAATATTCACAAGTAAATCCAACATAGTGTAGCAAATCTTGAGGAGAGAGATCATTGGGAAAAAATAATTGAAGTGGATTGTGATATTACAAGAGTTTGACATGGAGCATGCTTCTCCCATCGAGACATTATGAGGTAAGTAAATTTTCATCTAACCAATTTTTCTTAAATATATTAATGAAATTTGATTTAAAAAAAAATTAATATATAAAATATAGAAATAACAATATTATTTAGTTAGTTATATATTTATTTGATTTCACAATGCAAGCACAGGAACGCTGGAAATTAAGCTAAATCCAATCGAATAAATGTCGAAGAGAGGTAACTTAGGAAGCCCGTGAGAAATTTTGTTGGGTTGTGGTTTCCGCATGTGAAAAGATGTATCGAGCCCTTCGATGGAATCAGTGATGTGAATAAGATGTTAACTCCAAGACCTCGAAGAGCCAAATATGAAGATTTGTTATAATTCGATGTGAAGTCCAAGTCCTCGAAGAGCCCAGCATGGAGATTAGCACCACGTGTAGCGCACCTCCTCTCTACGAGGAGGACCATCAATGCCAATTGACAACGAAACCTTCCCAGTGATAATGTCTCTTAAGTGGCAGCAGCGAACAAAGAGTGCTATTCCCTATCACCAATTTATTTTCATTTCAGATTATATTGTGTTCACTTCTCGTGCTCATCGATCTCTTTATAGCCTATTGGAACTCTTGTTCAACGTTAGAAGATTGTTGTTACGGCTGTTGGGCACCCTGAAGATAAGCTGTGCCTGACATACGGTATTAATCCAATTGGACGTGGACTCGTAGTATCCATTTGCCCGCCAATATATTGTTTAACATGCGTGTACTGTCAGCGAAGTGGCAGGTACTCGCCGTTTGCCTACAGAGTATGATTGCCCATGTCCTTCAAGCAGGATGGAGTATGAGCTTCTTATAGGTTAATGTCTGTGTCGTTTTGTTTGATCATCTTTTATTGAAAATAAGAAAAGTATTTAGATATTATCTATTTAGAGACGATTTGTCCACATGAATTTCAACAACTGATTCCATTATTTTAACAATTTCATGTTGTTTGGTGTGAGAGAAGGGTCACTCAAACCGTTTGGTAGCGTAAGAGTATTCGAATTGTAAATTTTTTCAACATCTTTTGGTAGGAATACACTGAGAAAATTATTTCCAAATGAAATTGGGAAATTTTGCACCTATAGATCGCAATCTTGAACGACAATGACGTTTGATAATCCAGCCAAATGAATAAAATTGTGATTTCAACAATAGATTTCACTATTCCAACCTTTTCAAATTTACTTGACTCTATAGACAATTCGAATGCGCAATGCCCCTTACACTGCTCCTGTATGTTTTTTTGTCTTGGAAAAAAGGATATATTGGGATTCGGGAGCCACACATGAGTTACCAGCAACAGAAGAAGATGATTCTCCGTCAAATCATCTTGAGAGCAGTAATCGAAGAAGGGATAGAGATGCCAGGGCTTCAACCTCGATTTATAGAGCTTACAGGCCGCTCGCTGATACAATGGCAGAAGATCGAGAAGCAACTATTGATTTATTTCTGCACAATCGCTTCGCGCTGTTTCCACTTATAAACTAGTTAGGTTTCGCTCTGCGCCGTCTGTCCTTGTGTATATTACATATACAGACAATCATCTGATATGTGTTTTTTTCTCAGTCTAATTAACTTGCGGGTATGTGTTCACGTAATGGTGGAAAGCAGAAGAAGGTGATTATGTTGTTGACAGAAGATAGAGGGCACATGCGCTTACTTTCAGAGAATCTGCAATTGAGGGACATGTGCCTTCTATTCTTCTGCCAGCCCATCACGCCTCACCTTCACATCTAAATTGTTATTTTCACATAGAATTACTGGCATTTAAATTTTTTAGCTCTCAATCACTCAATACAGTAGACAACCGTAGCCATGTATCTATTCTGTCTAATTTTTCTTCTTATTGTATCTAATCCTTCTTAAGCGATTTGTGTAAACTTATCTTTTGATGCACGTTTGTGTTATACATTTGAAGTTGATAAAACATGATAGTTCTTTATGTCATATTTACAATGTTATCTTGCTCATAATATTGTTTTTGTTTTATCGGGATCTTTTTTAAATTATATAATATAAAAAAATTGTGGTAATTTCTTTTTATCTATATCATGTCTGACCTAAATCTCTCTCAACTGTGAATCCAAAAAGAGAAAAGAACGAGTTCAGCTTTAACAGCACAGACACTCGAGGGCCCGACATCTCTAACTTTGGCCATGTCCTGACAACCTATCATCCTGTCGATGGATTACAAAGTCATTTCTGTAATGTATTACAAAGCATGGTGATCATTCCCAGAATATAGAAATAGTTGGTGAATGGCATCATTCCCAGAATATAGAAATAGTTGGTGAATGGCATCATTCCCAGAATATATTCTGAGATTATATTCTGGAAATACATTCCCAGAATATAATCTCAGACTACAACATCACAACCTATTTCCAGTGTGGCACCATAAATCACACTATTTCCCATGTAATATAATCTCCAGACTATTTCCATGCCAACTATTTCCATGCAACAATGCAACCTATTTCTGTAATGTATTACAAAGCCGATTTATGGTGCCACACTGCCATAGACAGTCCATTGTGTCATGCCTTACTATTTTTGCAATGTCCTCATTACTTGTCATGCTATATAGGGAACGACAGTCCATTGTGTCATGCCTAACTATTTTGGCGAAGTCATCACCTCTCATCCTATCTATTGAGGGACCGTAAATTCATCTTATCTATTGAGGGACCGTAAACTTCGGGTATGTCATACTATTTTGGCGAAGTCCTGATCTGTACTGTACTAACTATTGCAGTTCGGACACCCTGTATGTCGACAGTAATCTCTCCTCAGCGTACCATCGGCGACAATGTCGGAGTGGATTCCCTCGATTTATCTACAGTGCCTGGTAATGCTGTCGTTAATTATTTGGTCATTATTTAGTCCTACAATAAGCTTCTTTGTTTATTTATTGACGGTGTTATAATATTCAATATCAGTTATTTGCAGCACTCTGTAATTGGAATGATGCTCAAAGTAATGGGAAATACTGGATGCGACAGTACATACGATGGCGTATGCTTCATAATAAATTCCAGAAGAAACCTAACAATTTACGTACTGCTCGTCATATGGCGTATGCTTCATAATAAGTTCATTACGTACTGCCTATCTTAATCAATGCAAATCACTGGTTTGGCAAATGCATACCTAACAACTTCAAGAGCAACAGAGCAGCATAGATTTCAACCTTTTGTTTTCTATTTTCAATGTTTTTAAGGCCTTCAGTAAATGTACAGAAAGAGGCATTTTTATGTCTTGAAGGCTATGTGAATGTGAATGTATATTTCTCGAAGGCAATGTCAATGTACCGATTGAGATGGTAAAATTATTTTCCCTTGGTAAGCTGATGGTGAAGCCAATCTGAATGAACCTGTAAAGAAGCACCTGAAAGCTGCCTCCCGTACCTTGTCCAGCAACATTTATCTTACTTTCAACTCTCATGGGGGCCTAGGCCACCAAGAACATACTCCTTATTTGTACGAGTGCTAAATATACTAATATATTTTCCAAGCTGATTTCTTCGAGGAAAACTTGTGTGCACTTGTCAATGATGAAGGGACTAAACCAGGTTTATGGGTCAAGGATCGCTGCAAGCTAAACTAAATTTGTTAATGTAAAGGAGCACCATTAACTCACACTTAATGTGTAATCATATAATATAAAAGTAATGATTAACTTCATTAATTAGTAGTTTTCACACACATATACTTTTCCTTTTTATAAAATATGTGATTAACTAACTTACTGGATTTAAGTTTTAAAATCTAAAAGACGGGTGTGACAAACATATTCACAAGTTTTGAAACCTAAAGGACAAAACATTTGAAAAGGCTTGTCCCTTCCTGTAAAACACGTGACTAACTAATTCGCAGATTTTAAAATATATAGGACAAAACATTATAAAAGATTTTCCCTTCCTACTTGTCCCTTCTTATAAAAGACGTGGCTATCTAATTCACAGATTTTAAAATATATAGGACAAAACATTATAAAAGATTTTCCCTTCCTTACAAGATTTTCCCTTCCTTAAAAGATTAACAGATTTTTAAATATATAGGACAAAACAGATTTTCCCTTCCTATAAAAGATGTGAGTGACTAAATTACAAGTTTTAAATTCTAAAGGACAAAGCAAGCATTTGAAAAGTCTTTTTTAGAATCTAAAGTACAAAACATTTGAAAAAGGCTACAAGGTATAGAGCAAGAAGGTATATAGCAAGGTAGTTTACTTTTTTCTATTATATTCAATATATATATATATATATATATATATATATATATAATTTAGTGTTTGGGATTTGTATTCTCAACAAGGGATTATTATTAGAGATTTGTTTATAGTTGGTTTTTTCCATTACAAGAGAAATGAAAAAATGAATACTTGAAATGATAATTTATAGTTATTTATATTAACTAAAAGTTTAAAAAACACAAGAGTAATCAAACTAACTATTCAACACTTGTCGAAGGTGTAGTCTCCTCTTCTGCCACCTCCAGAACCAACTTTATATTCTTGTCCCTGTCCTATGCTTTCTCTAGTTATTGTGGATCTTTGTTAACCTTAATCAGATTAGCACATATCCCAACTAAGCTCGTAGAGCCTTCCACCCGATTCATTTTTCCCTCATCTACCAACTTTGAAACAATGATCCTAAGCCTGAAAACCACTCGACAAAGAGAGTCATGTTTTTCCTCAAAAATCTTGAGGGCATGAAGGATCTCTTACTTATCTTGCTTTCTTTTCTCCAAAGCTTGGGCCACCAAGGTTTTCACCAGCGAATATGTCTTGACAATCCTAAAGTATTTTGCATACCAATCATGGGAATAGATTGGGTTATCATTCCATTTCCAAACCTTTTCCACAATTCTATCATCTCAAGTTAGTCTACGCTTCACTATAACCTCTGCCTCCACTTCCTCCACCTTTTCCTTGTCTTCATTGACCATTTCTCTTAATATCACTGCTTTGCATTATAAGCTTCTTGCTCCACCCCACTCCAACTGGAAAGACCCCTAGAGGGAGAAGCTTTTATTTATGCCCCCTTTCCTTTATTCCTCATGGTAGTCCCCCCCTTGCAGACACCTCTATCCATGTTAAAATCCCAACACAAACATCATTGAATATCACTATCCCAACCAATCTATGATCATATGTCTAGCCTCACATGGGTGTTGACATGAATGCAAAACCACCACAACGACCTCCCTTCCTAGAAACGGTCTTCTATGTAGAAAATTAGATGAAAACCTAGAAAATATCTAAATGACCAACCACACCCGAAACAAAAAACCCATAAGGAAAAGGAAACTCCTACCAAAAAAGCTCTCCATAAGCATGAAGGGTGAAACTCCCCCCTTACGAGTAAAGTTCAACTTTCAGAACAACACCATCGCCTTCACCATATAAACTTCAATCCACCAAAAGAATCATAAACCACCTCATAAAGAAATAACTAACGATCACTTAGATTACTCATCATTTCCAAAACATCCAAGTTTCCCCTTATCATGGAATTATCCTTCTTCTTCTTTTGTCACTCTCCATCATTGCATAATTGTATATCATTCAACCTTGTTTCATTCTTCTATTCCTTGCATTTGTTGGATTCAAATGTGCGATGATTTCATGAGTTGTGGTGAGAGGTGACGTGCCCTGCTCTACATAGACCTTCATCACCCACAAAAATTAGATTAGACGTCCCCCATCGAGATGATGAATGGTCATTACTACATTTTCAATTCGTGGTGAGGTGTGACGCGTGTGTGTTCATGGCCCCATCGTCATCACCCCATTTGTGTGATTCCAAGTTTAATGGTTAAAAAACTTTAATATTGTCACATTCTTAATGAAACTATAAAAGTATTGAATTATTTTTTTAAGCAATAAAGTAAGAAAAATAATTATCTAAATATTTAGAGTTTTATTTTCTAATTTACAAAGAAGGTTTAAAAGTTTAAATGATTTATGAAATTAAAAAAATTAGAAAAAACAATATTAGGGATTCATATTAACTAAAATAAGATGAGTGTAATAAGTCCAATTATCCTAAACTTTAAATGCTACATCTAACCTAAAAAATTTAATAAAGTTCTTATAATTTTCTTAGTTTCATATTCTAGTTTTGAGAGAAGAAATAATAATGGAAAACTATGCTTTCAAATCTATAAAATTTACATTTATAGTTTACCATTTTTGAATTTCTATTTTAAATTTTCTCTCATTTGTATTAATAAATAATATGATTCTATTTAAAAAAAAAAATCTATTCAACTAATGAAACTAATAAGTTTGTAGTTAGTAACTTAACACACTATCACTTATATTTTCATTTAAATTTTAATTTGATAAAAAATATCCATAAATAATAATAAAACAAAAACATAACACGTTCTAATAGAACAACTCTGATAAAAATCATATTCATTATTTTATTAAAACAATAAAAAATAAAATAAAAATCATTTTCAAATCCAAACGTTAATTATAAAATATGGCTATTAAAAACATTTTCTAAATTTGAAAAAATATTTCATTTTCAAATCACCTCCAATCTTTCATCAAAATACTAAAAAACATTTTCTAAATTTGAAAAAATATTTCATTTTCAAATTACCTCCAATTTTTCATCAAGATACTAAAATTCTATAAAAGCATCTTATCATATTTATTTATTAATTAATAAAAATGGTAAAATCATTAACCATCCATCATTTCAACCCATCCAATAAACTTTTATCTCTTGCGAAATTGACACTATGTATAGTACTTTTATATCAACTCATCCCATAAACTTTTGTCTATTGCGAAATTGTGAGTACCTATTTAGCTGCATAGTACTTTTTTATTTTTCAAAATAGAGAGTACGTTTTACGTGCATAGTATTTTAACTTGCAATTTATAGTAACTGTCAATATAATTTATCCGAGATAAAGTAACATTCCCAACCTGTGGTTGTTCATGGTAATCAAATGGAAAGATAATATAATTAGTGATATATATTCACACCAGTGTATTTAAATGGATTTCATATGATTTTATTTAAATGGAGTTTACACTTTTGAAAAATTGCTCACACAAAAAACAATTACAGCGTAACATCTTGTTTTATTCAACATATACTATCGACTTATTTTTTAGGACACTTGCATTCAAGTGATCCAGTTATAGTACAATGTTATTTGTTTTGACTATGGATTTTATATGATGATCTTGATGGGTTGTGATTTATTATTAATTGTTATACATGTATTGATAGATGATATTGACGAGTTTTCCCTGAGTGTGCAGGACACTTGATAGATTGTGGATGCCGATGGCATCAACAGACTATCTTGGACCCCAAATTGAGTCGGGGAGTGGATTGTGTTGGGTTTGAATATTCATTTTATGCATATGTGACATATGATTGATTTGGTATGATTATGTATATGGATCAGTGATAGTGTTTTGTCAATGGATGCAAGCTGATGATGCTTGCTAATCAAACTCACATAAGAAGTAAAGGGGCCCTACCCAGAAACCAGATATTGAGGGAAAGGTGCGGCAGTGTCCCTGTCACAGCCTATTAGTAATCATGTTGTGGCTTGAATTGTAGGTTAATGATTACCTAGTTCGAGAGGTCCATGATGCCGTGAGGGAAGACTCAAATTGTCGCTCATGAAGATTTCTAAGGGGCACGCAAGAAGGCAGAGTTCTTATTCCTTAGAAGCCCTTAGTCTCTCACAAGGTTACCTGTGTGGAGTGTTGACTCCAAGGGTTGGAAAACTACGAAAAGCAATCAAAGACAAGTGGCACCCTTGGAGCACAAAGGTACGTGGTGAAGGGAGCGTCGCATAATTTAAAAAAACGAGTCAATGAATCTAGGTGGCCTAAAAAAGAATGAATTAATTTGACATTGTCGAATTTAAAATAATTAAATAATGAGTAATTTTCTTAATTATAAATCCCAATAAAAGTCTAATCCTATCCTAAGACTAAGCCTAAGTTTAAGTTTAGTTAGAGAACTAAAATAAAGTGTTAAATAAATCAAAAGATTAGAGATAAATCAATCTAAAGAAAAGTGAGATAAATCTAAGAAGTTGATATAATGTACATGTGTGGAAGAAAATATGAAGAGGGAATTTTAAAATAAGAAAAAAATAAAGTATGAGAGAATAGGTGTACACATATGATGGTATCTAAAGTCTAGTTACCACTAGTCTAACTAGAAGAAGACTCATATTTATACTCTAACTAAGATTTAGTAAGGAGACATTCATTAAATGTGAATCTTGGGAATAAAGAGACAACTAAGAGCGATTTAAGGAATACATTTGGGAAATGTAAGGGAAACTGACTTTTAATTAAAATAAAATATGTAATTAGTTGTGCAACTTGGGGAGAGGGTGACAAGTGTGAGGGTGAAGAATCCTAATTTATTTAATTAAAAAGTTCATTGATTGTGCATGTGGGCATGTGTGAGTGACAAAATTCCTATAAAGAAAATGGTTTAGATGTGAAAGGGGGACTGATTATTGTTAAAGTTATGCTTCCAACATCATTTTGGGGATTATTTTTTACTTGTGAGAGTTGGGTTAACAAGTTTGAGGATAGAGTGGTAGCTCTCCCTTGTGAGGAAAACTTGGTGCTAAAGTATTTCTAGATTTTACGTTTGGCCCCATTGTCGCTTGGGAGAATAAGGGGGGAGAAGAGTGTCCCTAGTGTTGGATGGGAGGTACCGGTGAAGTCTCAATGATTAGCAAGCGGGAGAAAGTAATGAGTGCCATTTGCTGAAGAAAATCTTCGATTCTTCGTCATCGGTTGCAGTATTTTCATTTTTGATTTGTAATTGTATTAATATTTTATTGTATACTAAGATATTTAGAAATCAAAACTAAATTATGTTGTAATTCTATGTTTGAACTTGAAAGTTTATTATTAGTTTGAGATCTAGAAGAAAATTTGGATAATTGTTGTCGTTTTAATTTCTCAAAGGAACAATGGTTGCTAGTTGATATATGCAAAACAAAGTACGAATTTATTGTTTGTTGCCATTGTTTGGCATATCATATTTTTAATATAAATTATCAATCTATATAGTTGTGAATTTACGCTGTGGAATGGATCATGTATTCGACAGAATGTTTTTTTATATTCGGTTTGGGATGGGAAATTTATGACCAATGATTTCCTGTATAATGAACTTCCATTAGTGTGTTTCTTACTATCTTTAAATTCCTTAGTTTCTTTTTGCGTGAGTAATTTAATTTTTGTTGGAAAAAGGGATTGTGGTCATGATTGTTGAAATCATAAGTGCTTAATGAATCTTTTACTTTGTAAACGATTTGGGAATTTATGCAACCATCTTAGAGCTCTGAATGCTTTGTTTAGAACCCATGTTTTCTTTTCCTTGTATTGGACTTTCGATCTTATCCCTTTGCATTAACCAATTTTGAAAGGAGGTTTGATTCGTAGCTTAAAATAGAGACCCAATAGAAGTATCTTGGCTCATTGTAGGTGTGTTATAAATTTGTATTTACTATCCTGTAGGGTCATACGAGCGATTTCCACTTGAATGATTAAATTTTAATATTTTTGTTTGATAAATTTATGGAAACGAAATTGGGGCTTTATGCTGCCCAAACCTATAGAAGCTTATGAAATTGTTCATTAGTTATTGTTGTCAAAGATTGCAACTCAGTAGTTGTTGATTTCCTTTTGTGTCTTTTAGAAAAAAATCCTAGAATTTTAATTGAGCGATTGATGTTTAGTTTATTTTTATAGTCTGAATTTTACATTTGATAGTATTATAATTCGTGGAATGAATATGGGGAATACAACAGTAATTTGACTTCTTGAGTGGTTTGTGTTAAATTATTTTCCCTTCCCTTAAAGATTAATAATTACTGAAATCTTATTTTTTTCCTGTTGATTTTATTTCAAATTTATCATAAATTTAGTTCTATTTAAAGGTCTAGATCAGGTGTCGAATCAAGTGTTGAAACAGGTGTCGAATCCAAGGTTGGATTAGGTTCTGTATGACAATGTCTCTCTTTGAGAATAATAGTGTTAATTAACACGCTCATGTATGTTTTACCCATTTTCAATTAGCTCATATTTGTAATAATTTTTTCCCGTTTCTAAAACAGTGGTAACATCCACAAAGGTAACTGTGAGAGGGGTGAGTTTGTGATTGTATTGATTGGCTTGGCCTACACATGTTCAATGATATTTTACCTATCATTTCCACTTATTGGCAGACCCTGCATCAAATTTATTGTCCCTTCCTCTAAGGCTATACAATTAATAAAATTGTGTTTGTTGCATGTTGAATTTAATTTAAATTATCAGAAATTAGTGCCGGATCCAGAACTAGATTAAGTGCCATATTAAGGTCTGGATTGAGTGCCAGATTAAGGTCTGAAATTAGTGTCAGATTAAGGTCTGGAACGAATGTCATATTTTTCTGCACATCAAGGGCTGGGATAGATTCTTGAACTCCTCTATTTCTTTACTATGGAGATGAAATTTAGCATATGAATAATTTTATTTTTAATTAAGATTGGGTCTTCACAAATTCTTAAACAAATTTTTAAGTTAGCATTGACTGCTTTACTTGTTGTTTAAATAAGACTTGAGTTTTCTTAATTTCAATGGATTGTGAGTTAGTAATGAGTTGTTTATATATTGTTAAAGTGAATTGGGTCTTACTTTAATTCTTTTAAAGGGATATGTAGGGAAACTTGATTTCTATCATTTACTTATTATGATTGATCTTCATAAAAGTCTTTATTTGGGATAAGAAAGTGGGCATATGAAGTCTCGTTATTTTTCTTAATATGTTTTTGGATCTTCTTAGTTATTTTAATGGGTTTGCAAAGTGGCCTAAATTATTGTCATTGCTTTTATGATTTTCTTATAGTTTTTAAAAGGATACTTAAAATAGTGATAAATCATTTATGTATTTCTTAAGTGGATTTTCTCTTCTTATGGATTCCACTAGATATATAAATTAACATTGAATTATTATGATTGTACTTGCAATTATGAATCTTATTATCTTTATGTTGATTCTATTACTTAATTGCTCTTACATATTTAATGAAAGATTGATTAAGTATAGTGGATTATACTAATGCACCCTGGGGAATTGATGGTTAAGTATGGCTGATAAATCTAAGCGGATTTTCTCTTCTTATGGATTCCACTAGATATATAAATTAACATTGAATTATTATGATTGTACTTGCACTTATGAATCTTATTATCTTTATGTTGATTCTATTACTTAATTGCTCTTAGATATTTAATGAAAGATTGATTAAGTATAGTGGATTATACAATTGCACCCTGGGGAATGGATGGTTAAGTATGGCCAATAAATCTAGTCTTGAATTGTGGTTTATGATTGAATTAATGGGATTTAGATCCCTCCTTGTTCCTCAAAACAGTCGCCATTCCTGAGACCTTAAGTGGTCAAAATCAATCAG
Source organism: Picea mariana (assembly GCA_032191745.1). Classification (NCBI taxonomy): domain Eukaryota; kingdom Viridiplantae; phylum Streptophyta; class Pinopsida; order Pinales; family Pinaceae; genus Picea; species Picea mariana. The sequence goes on from JASDQU010820164.1 coordinate 14,831, forward strand.
ATGAATACTGGACTTGATCGTTGCTTATGTGTCTTGGAGGTCCTAACTATTCAGGATAGTTTGGATGGGTAGCTTCCTTATATTATATTTATAAGATATAGTTGATTGAATAATAGTGATGTTGCTTTCATTTGATTGTGTAGTTATTAATATATGTTATGACACATTTTTACTTGTACTAACCTTTGTTGAAAAAAAAAATATTTACCTCTTTTGTACATCACTAATCAATCCTACGACATTGGACCATTACACCTTCCACTGTGTTAAAGATTTGATTGAAATCATATCACTAATAAATTTTGAAATTGTCCATGCAACAATCATGGTTAGAGGACGTTGGATAAGTAGATGTCATGGTACGGGGAGACAAGGTATACCTTCTCCAAGTGTATCCATGGTAGAGGAATCTAATCCTTAGAAGGATGAGAAGATCATTAAGGATGAGCAGGTCGATGTGAGAGATGTGGTAGGTATGATGAGACTCTTTCAGAGGATGTCAGAGGCATTGATTAACTCACTAGATCAATATGAGGACATGATGTCTATACCCAATGAGGCTTCACAACACGCTTTAGATGGCAGTGTTAGCATACACAAAGAACTTGAGAAGGTAAATTTTCTTGAGGTCATGGGTGCCAGAGATAGCTTAGCCTCTGAGGTATGATTGAAGAACATGGCGATGTGCTCCGCATGATGCAAACGCAAACCACCCTTGCAGGCACATCCACTCACATAGGACCTTTTTCTTCCCGTCCCGAAGAACTCTAAGGTTGTTCTATTTCCCTATCGGGAAATCTGCTCCCACAGTTCTCTCGTGCGGTCCCCCCTTCCTTGATTTATCAGGGAATCAGAACTTGCGACTTTGCGAGTTCAAAGGTTGAACACTGGGTTCTCGAATCCCCAAGATCTGATGGTCAGTCAACTCACTGACTTTTCCCTGAGGGATTTCGCTACTCGCAACCTCCCCGGTTGAACCGTCGAGTTTTCACCCTTCTATTCTGTGAATCCCGGAGATGCGAGAATTCAATGGAGTGATGACTCCTGTCTCCAGGAAACGCGTGTCCACCCTTCAACCACACAGGTCCCACCTTATGCTCTTCCACAGGCCCACACGAACCTCGGCTCCTCGACACTTCACGACTCATGAATCCTAACGCCAATACTTCGGGACTTCTCGCGGTGAGGTCTCGAGGGCTTTGTGCCACCTGTATTCCACTCACCGACTCTGCTATGGCCCACACTATCCTCTAGGTATCGGGATATCACTTCCTCGCAATCTCACGATCCCCGTGGCCAAACTTTCAAGATTTTTCTTGCGAGGTCCCGAGACACGATCCCATGTGTGGATCCAATGGTCTTTCCGCGATCTAGATCCAACGGTTATTACCTTCTCGCTTCTCGCGTCCTCGTGACTTTGAATACCCAATACTTGGGCTCTCACCCTGCGAGCTCTCGAGTTCGCGAGATCCTTAGATCTCCACCACCTGTCCTCCTCAGATGGACAGCTCACAACCTCCTCGCCACTTTGACGCTTCGTGTCCTCGCGCCTCATGACTTTTAAGACCAATTTCTCAACCCTTCCACTTACGAGTTCCTGAGATACGAGGTGCCACCTGTCCACTTGCCAACTCCTGTGGATCCACACTAACCTTAGAGTAGTCGAGATATTGCTTATCGTAATATCGTGACTCACCTAACCAAACTTAGGACACTTTCCTCACAATGGCCCTATAGGCGATCTCGTGAACAATCCAACAGCCCTGACCGACATGGATCAACGGTGCTGCCCCTCCTGAGCTTTGAATCCTGTCCACACCAGTGCTGTAACTACCTTGCACCTCTGGGAGATTCAACAACTCTTGGAACTTCGTGAAATCTCTTCCAAAGATTTCGTTCGTCCGTTCTCCCCTTGAGGATTCTACGAAATAAAGAAGTGTCTCTCCACGAGACTCATTTCCTCGCTCTCCAACCTGCGATGCTTTCTTTCGGCCTCCAACGGAAACTTCCCTGCACTTAGTCTTCATGGAGTTCAAAGGTCTATTCCTCCTGATATTTTCCACTTCGATTCTTTCAGAGGGACTTGCACACACTCCTCGCGGTAGTCATTTAACAACTCTCTAGTGTTGAATCCCTTTGACTCTGTGCAACTCATGCAGCAACAGTCTTTGATTTCCTTTGCTCATATTCACAACTGGGACTCTCCTTAGCCTGTTCACTCTTTGCACGGCTTCAACAACCCACTTCCACTTCTGGGTGAATGAGAACAAGAGTTAAACCACCTAAGCCTCCATCAACGCACTCCCTTTGGATGTATTCAACTGCACACTTTAAAGGAATCTCCTGGCTCAAATAGAGAAATAATTGAACCTCATTCTCTCTCCCTTTCAGGCTTCAGTTTGAAACATGAAATCACATGCACAGCATATACAAAGAAAATGCATATCAAGAAAGAAAACATTCCTGAGCATAACATCAATACACAGAGAAAACAACACAAACCATGAACTTGAATCAAAGCTTCATTCTATTAATTCAAATGCCTGTACATGGGTGTTCTTCATACACTATTCTCTGCTTGCTCTTCTCTTCTCCTGGGTTGATAATAATACAATGCACAATGAGGGTGTCTATATCTGTTTTCCCTCTCGAACTCTAAACTATCAAATCTAGACTTAAAATCCTATCTACCAGCATTAACTTAATTAAATGCCTCCTATCTACCAAAGGACAAGAGCTTAAAGACTCAAGGTCCAATACAATATACAACGCACCTTCATAAATGGATTCATTAAAAGACTTGCGCTACAATCCCAAAGTATTTTCAAAAATTTGGGTTTGTTTGTCTAGCTAATCTCCGCTTGATGTGCTGGCTCACTTGATGAGTTGGCGATGCTCCTGCATCATACTCCCCGGCTTGAAAACTTTCATGGGCTCCTGTCCATGAGCTCCTGCATGGTCTGTCCATGCTTTTGAATCTCTACTTTGCTTTCCCAGCTAGCATCTTCCACTCGGTGGTTCTTCCATTTGACTAGATACTTGAAATATTGCTTCCTCCTGGTCTTTTTTCTCACTCTCTTGTCAAGTATACGCTCCATCTATGGGTTCTCTACAATCGGCATCTGCTTCTGCCACTGGAATTCTGGTTGTTCATCACTTCCAGCTCCTGCTTCTTCAGCCTTATAGGGATATAAGTTTGAGACATTGAATGTCGGAGATATTCCGATCTCATCCGGCAACTCAATCTCATAAGCATTTTCTCCCAATTTCTTTAGGACCTTACATGGCCCAATATTCTTCATCTTTAGTTTATTATATGTTCCCCTTGGGAACCTTTCTTTCCTCAAATGTGCCAGAACTAGATCACCAACCTCGAACTGAAGTTGTCTCCAATGCTGATCCACTCTGCGCTTATATTCCTGGTTTGATTCCAGTAATCGCTCCTTCACCCTGCTGTGAAGTTCTTGCATCGCCTCTGTGAATTCTTCAGTGCTTGTGCTCTTAGTCCTTATCTGCTCTGAATCACTCAGTTCAGCTACTCCTCTTGGCTGCCTGCTGTATACAATCTCAAATGAACTTTTTCCTGTGCTCCTATTCACTAAGTCGTTGTATGCAAACTCTGCCTGTGGTAACACATTGTCCCAGCTGCTGTGGTGCTCTATCACCAAGCTTCTTAACAAATCTCCCAGACTTCTATTTACCACCTCTGTTTGCCCATCCGTCTGTGGATGATAGGCAGAACTAAACATCAAGTTAGTCCCCATCTTCTTCTAGAGTGTCCTCCAAAAATGTCCAATGAATTTTGTATCCTTGTCCGATACTATGCTTTTGGGTAAACCATGAAGTCTAATGACCTCCTTGAAAAACAAATTTGCGATATGAGTCGCATCGCTGGTCTTCTGGCATGGGATAAAATGTGCCATTTTGGAAAACCTATCAACCACCACAAAGATTGAATCATGTTCTCTTTGCATCCTAGGAAATCCCAATACGAAATCCATGCTGATTTCATCCCATGGCCTTTCGGGTATGGGTAATGATTGATAGAATCCCACATTCTGCTTCCTGCCCTTTGAATGATGGCAAATTCTGCACCTGTCAACAAACTTCTTGACTTCTGACCACATCCCTAGTGAAAAGAAGGCTTCGCTTAGATTTTCAAATGTCTTGTCGTGGCCAAAATGCCCTGCTAATCCACCGCTGTGTTTTTCTTTTAACAGATTCTCTCTCATGGAGAAATTCGGAATACACAGCTGATTTCCTCTAAACAATAATCCGTTTTGGATCATGTAATCTATCCATGGGCTTCTGTCTCTAAGAACTAGATTCTCACCTGCTTCATATGCCTCTACAAAATCTACATCACTTGCATACATGTCCCTAAGATTTTCAAAACCCAATCTTTTGATCCAGAACTCCTGCAGCAACAAACACTTCCTGCTCAAAGCATCAGCCACTTTGTTAGCAGTAACTGAAATGTGTTTAATTAAAAATGTAAAATTTTACATATACTCTACCCATTTAGCATGTTTTGGATTCAACTTCTCCTGTTGAGTCACAAACTACAATGCATGATTATCACTATATAGAACAAATTCTTTCGGGATCAAGTAATGCCTCCACTTATTCAATGCTTGTATGATATCATAAAATTCTTTGTCATACGTGGAGTACTTCACTTTTTCCTCATCCAACTTCTCTCTGAAATATGCAATCGGTCTATCCTCCTAGCTCAAGACCACTCCTATGGCAAAGCCACTTGCATCACATTTTACCTAGAAAACTTTCGCAAAATCCGGCAACACCAAAACTGGCTGTTTTGTGATCTTTCGCTTCAAAAGATTGAAGCTCTTCTCTGCCTCTTTAGTCCAATGAAAATATTTATGTCTTTTCTTGATGGTATCCATCATCGCTGTGCTAATTCCACTGAAATTCCTAATGAATTTTTGGTAGAAACTAGCCAATCCGTGAAAACTTCTCACCTCAAAAATATTTCTCAGTGATGGCCAATTTTTAATTACATCCACTTTAATTGGATCCATCTTTAATTCGTTCACCGATATAAAAAAACCCAAGTAAATGAGCTCTGTCTTCATAAATGAGGACTTCTTCATGTTGATCAACAACTTCTCTTGCTGTAGCTTCCTCATTACTACAACTAAATTCTTCAGATGTTCTTCTTTTGTTTTGCTGAAAATCAATATGTCATCTAAATAAACAATGACAAACTTACCAATGAATTCCTTCAGCACTGCATTCATTAGTCTCATGAAGGTACTCGATGCATTCGTCAAGCCAAACAGCATGACTAGCCATTCGTACAACCCTTCATTGGTTTTGAAGTCTGTCTTCCATTCATCGCCTTCCCTCATGCGAATCTGATGGTATCCGCTTTTTAAATCAACTTTTGAAAAAAAATTGGCTCCACTCAGATAGCCCATCAAGTCGTCCATCCGTGGCAATGGAAACCTGTACCTGATGGTTATCTTGTTAATGGCTCTGGAATCAGTGCACATTCTCCAGCCTCCATCTTTCTTTGGGCTCAATACTGTTGGA
>JASDQU010820164.1:45021-55335 GCA_032191745.1 Picea mariana
AATACTTAGTTGTAATGTTTGACATCAATAACTAGAGAACAATTTCATAAGCTTCTACAGGTTTGGGCAACATAAATCCCCTATTTCATTTTCAAAAATTTACCAAACAAAAATCTTAAAATTTAAACATTCAAGTGGAAATCTCTCATAAGATCCTACAGGAAAGTAAATAAAAATTTACAATACACCTACAATGAGCCAAGAGACTTCTATTGGGTCTGTATTTTAAGCTATGAATCAAACCTCCTTTCGAAATTGGTTAATGGAAAGGGATAAGATCAAAATTCCAACACAAGGCAAAGAAAACACATATTCCAAACACAACATTGACATCTCTAAGATGGTTGCATAAATTCACAAATCATTTACAAAGGAAAAGATACAATGAGAGCTTATGATTTCAACAATCATAACCACAATCACTTTTTCCAACAAAAATTAAATTACTCACAAAGAAAACAACTAAGGAATTTAAATATAGTAAGAAACACTGTAATGGAATTTCATTATACAAGAAATCATTACTCATAAATTTCCCAACCCAAACCAAATATAAAAATACATTCTCTCGAATACATGATCCATTCCACATCCTAAATTTGCAACTATATAGGTTGATAATTTAAATTAAAAATTTGATATCGTAAACAAGGGAAGTGATCAAGAAATTTGTATTGTGTTTTTCATATATCAGCTAGCAGCCATTGTTCCCTTGAGAAATTAAAAAGACAACAATTATAAAAAAATTCTTCTACATCTCAAACCAATAAGGAACCTGCAAATTCAAACCTAGAATTATAACATCATTTAGGTTGGATTTCTAAATATCTTATTATACAACAAAATCTTAATGCAATTACAAATCTTAAAGGAAAATACTGCAATCGACGACGAAGAATCAAATATTTTCTTCAACAAATATTGATGCTTCATTTCTCTCGCTTGATAATCATTAAGACTTCACCAGTACCTCCCAACCAACGCTATGGGTACTCTTCTTTCCCCTTATCCCCCTGAGCCGCAAAGGGGCCAATCACAAAAACCATAAATATTATAGCACCAAGTTGTACTCGGAAGGGAGAGCTACCACTCTATCCTCAAACCTGGTCACCCAACTCTCACAAGTAAAACACAGTCCCCAAAATGATTTTGGCAGCATAACTTTACCAATAACTAGTCCCCCTTTCCCATCTAGACCGTTCTATTTATAGAAAATTCTTCATTGATACATGCCCACATGCACAATTAATTAACTTTTTAATTAAATAACTTAAGATATTCACCTTCACACTTGTTACCCTCTCTCCAAGTTGCACAAGTAATTACATATTTTACTTTAATTAAAAGTCAATTTCCCTCACATTTCTCAAATGTGTTCCTTAAATCAGTCTTAGTTGTCTCTTTATTCCCTAAATTCTCATTTTATGAATGTCTCCTTAATAAATATTTGTTATAGTTTAAATAGAAGTCTTCTTCTAGTTAGACTAGTGGTAGCTAGACTCTAGATACAATTCTATGTGTATACCTATTCTCTCATACTTTATCTCTTTCTTATTTTAAAATTTTGTCTGAATATTTTCTTGCACAAATGTACATTATATCAACTCCTTAGATTTATCTCACTTTTAATTAGATTGATTTATCTCTAATCTTTTACGTTATTTAACATTTTTCTTTATTCCCGTAACTAAATTGAAACTTAGGATTAGTCTTAGAATAGGCTTAGAGTTTTATTGGGATTTATAATTAATAGAATTACTCATTAATTAATTATTTTAAATGCGACAATGTCAAATTAATTCATTGCTTTCTAGGCTACTAAGATTCATTGACTCAAGTTTTTAAATTACATGACGTTCCCTTCAAGACACACCTCCGTTCTCTAAGAGTGCCTCTCTCATTTGACTGGTTTTGGTAGTTGCCCAACCCTTGGAGTCAACACTCGACTCAGACAACCTTGTGAGAGACTAAAGGCTTATAAGGAATAATGAATCTTCCTTATTGCATGCCCTTTAGACATCTTCGTGAGTGATTGTATGAGTCTTCTCTCATGACATTATGGACCTATCAAACTAAGTAATCATTAACCTACAATTATAGCCACGATAGGAGTGCTAGCAGGTCATGACAGGGACACTACCACACCTCTCCCTCAATATCTGGTTTATGTGCAGGGCCCCTTTACTCATTATGTCAGTCTGATTAGCAAGCATTGTCATCCTGTATCCATTGAAAAAACACTGTCATTGATCCATATACATAATCATAAAAAATAAATCATATGTCACATATGCATAAAATGAATACTCAAACCCAACACAATCCACTCCCTAACTCAATCCAGAGTCCAAGGTAGTACGTTGATGCCATCAACATCCGCAATCTGTCAAGTCTCCTAGACACTCAGGGAAAACTCGTCAATAGCATATGTCAATACATATATCAAGTAACAATAAATCACAACCCATCAACATCATCATGTAAAATCCATAGTCGAAACAAATAACAATGTTTTATAACCGGATCACTTGCACGCAAGTTTCCTAAAAAATAAGTTGATAACATGTGCTCAGTAGAGAAGGATGTTGCATACACCCCCTCTTTTTTAAAAATTCATCCTGAAGTTGTACAATATATAAAATGCAATAAATAAAAGTATCTGACAATATCTATATGTATAATCTATCAAACAAGTAAATAAACTATTGACGCATATCATATGCATCCTCGTAGGTAGCCGAGTGTGGACTATAATTGCCCCACTGGACCTTGGCCTGATCGACTATTCAGTGTTGTAGTTGTCGAATGCGATGGTCCAGAATGTAGATTGGCTTCATCGTGAGAGAACCATCGTCTGACACTTGCAAATAACTGATGATAATCACATGTGTAGGATCACTAACATAGTGTCTCAAAACAGATACATGAAAAACATCGTGCATACACGTCAAAGAATCATGAAATATTAGTCGATAAGCCACAGTTCCTTTCTTTTCCCCATCTTGAAAGGTCCCATAAACCTAGGACATATTTTAGCACCCTTTCCAAAATTGATCGAACTCTTGTGCGGTTTCACCCGCAAGAAAAATTGGTCCCCAACTTCATAACTACAGTCAATGCAATGCGCATCGACATAACTCTTTTTTGATCTATCACTTATTTAATCCTTTTTCTTATTGATTCCATTTGTTCTTCCATTTCTTAGATCACTTATGTTCCTACCAAGACCCTATTCTCAAGTCCATCCCAACTCAATGGCATCTGAGATGGTTGCCCGTAAAGAAACTAAAATGGTGTCATCTTAATGGTAATTTGATAGTTGTTGTTGTATGAAAACTCTACTAGTGGAAAGAAATATCTCCAACATTTTTGTTGGTCCATTACATACATATGCAACATATATTCCAAAATTTGGTTCATTCTTTCTATATTACTGTCTTTCTCAGGCTGATATGTTGTACTGAAGTTTAGTTCTGTTCCCAAAGCCTCATGGAAGATGATCCAAAATCATCCCATAAACATCGATCCTTGATCAGATATGATCCTTCTTGGTACACCATGTAACCTTACAATCTCATTGACAAAAGCTCCAGTTATTTCCGGAGCCTGATACGTCCTACATCAAAGTGTCAACTACTATGAAAATTGATTCACGTCTCCTTGTTGTCAGTGGAAATCCAACTATAAATTCCATCGAAATGACCTCCCATTTTGATTTTGGAATGACGTGTGGTTGTAGTAATCTTGTCGGATGTCTATGTTCATCTTTCACTTGCTGACACTCTAGACATATTTCCATGTAACTAACTATGTATTCTCTCATTCCCTTTGAGAAGAGCAAAGGCTTAAGGTCTACCATCATCTTCGTGACTCCCAGATGAGCCATGTACACTGCGCGATCAGCTTCACTTAAGATAAAACTTCTTAATTCGTCATTAGGGAGTACATAAATCATGTTGTTATACCTGTCAATCTGTCATTGTCCAATGTATAACCTTGAAACTTTGGTACCATCATGGTATATTGTTCAATAGTTTCCTTAAATTTTTCGTACCAATCATCGTTTATCTGTAACGCTAGAATCATTTCTTGAATATTCATCTTGAGATGTATTACTGAGAATATGCATGGTCTTTGACTCAATGCATCTACCACTTTGTTCATCATTCCTTTAATGTAAGTAATCTCAAAATCATATTCGCTAAGTAATTCTGACCAATGCCTTTATCACGTGTTTAAGTCATTTTGCATAAATATATGTTGCAGTCCACAATGATCTGTTTTTAGTTCAAATTTTCATCCAATCCGATAGTGTCTCCAAAATCTCAAGTCATATACAATTTTAAATAACTCCAATTCATGTGTGCGTAGTTCTCCTCATGCTTTCTTAATTTCCTTGAAATGTAAGAAAGATCACTCGATTGTCTTGCATCAAAATGATACCTAATCATTCCTTGTATGTGTTTTTTCATACCAAGATATCCTTTTCCATGTCGGGGACTTTCAATATCGACATTGTCATCCATAAATCCTCGAGCCTTTGAAATGCTTCCGTGCCTTTCTCGGTCCATACAAACTTCTTTTTTTTCTTCTGCAATTTCATGATCTGATTTGCTATCTTCAAAAAACCTTCGACAAATCATCAGTAATAACCTACTAAACACATAAAGTTGTGTACTTCTTGTACATTTTTCAATGTATGGCATTCCATAATAGCCTCTAATTTCGCTGGATCCAAAATGATACATTCACAAGATATGATATTCCCTAAGTAATGAATCTTCGATTGGTAAAAAGAACATTTTGACACATTCCTGTATAATTTTTTTTCTCATAGACAATGTAGTACAAATCTTAAATGTTCATCATGCTCTTCTTCCGTCCGAGAATAAATCAATATGTCATCAATGAATACTTGAACAAACTTGTCCAAGTATTAATGGAACACCCCATTCATTAACCTCATGAATACCCCTGGGGCATTTGTCACTATGAACTGTAAGACTGTAAACTCATAGTGTCTGAATCTTGTATTAAATGCATTTTTAGGGATATCTTCCTCTTTAATTCATAACTGGTGGTATCCTGATCGCAAGCCAATCTATGAAAAAACAGTCACTCCCTTCATCTAATCAAACAAATCTTCTATTCTTGGAAATGGATATTGGTTCTTGATCATCTGTTTATTCAATTGACGGTATTCAATATAAGTCCTCCATGATCCATCCTTATTTCTTACAAAAATAACTAGTGCACCCCAAGGTGACACACTTTGACGTATAAGTCCCAAGTCCAAAAATTATTGCAATTGCATTTTCAACTCCTGTAACTTGAGTCTTGACATCCGATATGGCCTTCTTGCTATCAGTTCAGTTCCATGTTTCAAGTCTATTGTAAACTCCAACTCTCTTTCAGGCGGCAAACCTGGTAACTTTTATGGAAACATGTCTGCAAACTCTCGTACTACTGGAAGGTTTGCTAATCCTTATGTCTTTCCCTTTTCATTTAGTGCTAAGATTGCATATAACTTACATCCCTTGTGCAAGCTCTTTTGTAGTTGTAGGGAAGAAATGAACCTAAAGGACACTCCCTGGTTTATTCCTACAATCACTCTTCTCTATCTCACATCATCTGTCAAACTTAACCATTTTGTCTTATGGTTGAGTATCGCATCATGCGATCCCAACCTATCCATACCAATCATTATGTCATAAGATCCTAAGATTGTGACATATAGCTTGGCCTTCATTACAGAATATCCCAACTAAATGCTACAATCTGTAACCTTTCCTCTAGCCTTATGTTTGGCACCTAAAGTCATTTCTACATATCTGAACTTGTCCCGATCCACTGCCTTTACCTTAATTCTCTTTAGCACTGCACTAGAAATAAATCTCTTTGTAGCACCTAAATATATCAAAATACTAAATGTTTGATCGACGATCATAACTGACATCTCGAGAATAGTGGACCGGTGTTCGGCCTGGCGGTTGTTCATCGATGCATGAATTATGTGGTCCTTGCCCAAATATTACACTATAGTGGGTCTTGTCGATCTAGCCTCTTTGACCTTCTTTATCGAACAATATCACTCGTAATCTGTCTCTCCACATGTCCAAAATACAATCTTCTATCCAGTACTCCTGCTCCCCGAAGTAGAAGTTGTTGCGCTCCTGAGGTTGTCTCTCCAGTTGGTCTGGAAGGAGTATTTCCCTGACCCCCACTACATTTCTCTTCCTCAACTATGAGGGCCTTCTGGACTGCATCGTGCAATGTCTGAGGAATTCAGATCCCTACATTTTCACGAATGTTGAAGTTAATCCAATCACAAAATTGTTGACCTTCAACTTCTCTTTGTTCAAATATGGAGCATATTTAGGTAGCTCCATGAATCTGGACGCAAACTCATGCATCGTACGAACACCCTGTCATAGGGCATTGAACTCATTGAGTTGGTGCTGAATGAATTTCTTTGAAAAATACCTCTCCCAGAACCATTCCTCGAAAATCTCCCATGACACGTCTTTCAAGGCCAAGTTTAGTTGAGGTAGGAGTGTCTTCCACCATAGAAGATCACTCCCCTTTAGTTGAAATACCGCCATATGGAATTTCATGTTGGAGGTGTAATCATGAAGTGCAGAGCACATCACCATGTTCTTCAATCATGCCTCAGAGGCTAAGCTATCTCTGGCACCCATGACCTCATGAAACTTTACCTTCTCAAGTTCTTTGTGTATGCTAACACTACCATCTAAAGCGTGTTGTGAAGCCTCATCGGGTATAGACATCATGTCCTCATATTGATCTAGTGAGTTAATCAATGCCTCTGACATCCTTTGAAAGAGTCTCATCATACCTACCACATCTCTCACATCGACCTACTCCTCCTCAGTAGTCTTCTCATCATTTTGAGGATTAGATTCATCTACCATGTAATACCTCAGCCTACCTCATCTCCCCGTACCATGACGTCTACTCATCCGACGTCCTCTAACCATGATTGTCGCATGGACAATTTAAAAATTTATTAGTGATATGATTTCAATCAAATCTTTAACACAGTGGAAGGTGTAACGGTCTAATGTCGCAGGATTGATTAGTGATGTACAAAAGAGGTAAATATTTTTTTTTTCATCAAACGTTAGTACAAGTAAAAATGTGTCAGAACATATATTAATAACTACACAATAAATTTCATCACAATCAAATGAAAGCAACATCACTATTATTCAATCAACTGTATCTTATAAATATAATATAAGGAAGCTACCCATCCAACCTATCCTGAATAGTTAGGAACTCGAAGACACATAAGCAACGATCAAGTCTAGTATTCATCTGATTGATTTTGACCACTTAAGGTCTTAGGAATGGCGACTGTTTTCAGGAACAAGGAGGTATTTAAATCCCATTAATTCAATCATAAACCACAATTCAAGACTAGATTTATCAACCATACTTAACCATCCATTCCCCAGGGTGCATTAATATAATCCACTATACTTAATCAATCTTTCATTAAATATCTAAGAGCAATTAAGTAAGAGAATCAACATAAAGATAATAAGATTCATAAGTGCAAGTACAATCATAATAATTCAATGTTAATTTATATATCCAGTGGGATCCATAACAAGAGAAAATCTGCTTAAGAAATACATAAATGATTTATCACTATTTTAAGTATCCTTTTAAAAACTGTAAGAAAATCATAAAAGCAATGATAATAATTCAGGTCACTTTGCAAACCCATTTAAAGAACTAAGAAGATCCAAAAACATATCAAGAAAAATAACCAGACTTCATATGACCACTTACTTATCCCAAACAAAGAATTTTAAGAAGATCAATCATAATGAGTAAATGATAGAAATCAAGTTTCCCTACATATCCCTTTAAAAGAATTAAAGTAAGACCCAATTAGTTTTAACGATATATAAACAACTCATTACTAACTTACAATCCATTAAAATTAAGAAAACTCAAGTCTTATTTAAACAATAAGTAAAGCACTCAATGCTAACTTAAAAAGTCGTTTAAGAATTTGTGAAGACCCAATCTTAATTAACAATAAAATTATTCATATGCTAAATTCCATCTCCATAGTAAAGAAATAGAGGAGTTCAAGAATCTATCCCAGCCCTTGATCCAGTGTGCATAAAAATATGACATTCGTTCCAGACCTTAATCTGACACTTGTTCCAGACCTTAATCGGGCACTCAATCCAAACCTTAATATGGCACTTAATCTAGTTTTGGATCCAGCACTAATTTCTCATAATTTAAATTAAATTCAACATGCAACAAACACAATTTTATTAATTGCATAGACTTAGAGGAAGGGACAATAAATTTGAGGCAGGGTCTTCCAAGAAGTGGAAACGATAGGTAAAATATCATTGAACGTGTGTAGGTCAAGCCAATCAATACAATCACAAACTCACCCCTCTCACAGTTACCTTTGCGGATGTTACCACTGTTCTAGAAACGGGAAAAAATCATTACAAATATTAGCTAACTGGAAATGGGTAAAACATACATGAACATGTTAATTAACACTATTATTCTCAAAGAGAGACATTGTCATACAGAACCTAATCCAACCCTGGATTCAGCACCTGTTTCAACACTTGATTTGACACCTGATCCAGACCTTTAAACATAACTAAATTTATGATAAATTCAAAATAAAATCAACAGGAAAAAAATAAGATTTTGGTAATTATTAATCTTTAAGGGAAGGGAAAATAATTTAACACAAACCACTCAAGAAGTCAAATTATTTTTGTAGTCCCCATATTCATTCCACGAATTATAATACTATCAAATGTAAAATTCAGACTATAAAAATAAACTAAACAACAATCGGTCAATTAAAATTCTAGGATTATTTTCTAAAAGACACCAAAGGAAATCAACAACTATTGAGTTGCAATCTTTGACAACGATAACTAATGAACAATTTCATAAGCTTCTACAAGTTTGGGCAGCATAAAGCCCCAATTTCATTTCCATAAATTTATCAAGCAAAAATATTAAAATTTAATCATTCAAGTGGTAATCGCTCGTAAGACCCTACATGATAGTAAATGCAAATTTATAATACCCCTACAACGAGCCAAGATACTTCTATTGGGTCTCTATTTTAAGTTACGAATCAAACCTCCTTTCAAAATTGGTTAATGGAAAGGGATAAGATCGAAAGTCCAATACAAGGAAAAGAAAACACGGGTTCTAAACAAAGCATTGAGAGCTCTAAGATGGTTGAATAAATTCCCAAATCGTTTACAAAGTAAAAGATTCATTAAGCGCTTATGATTTCAACAATCATAACCACAATCCCTTTTTCCAATAGATATTAAATTACTCACGCAAAAAGAAACTAAGGAATTTAAAGATAGTAAGAAACACACTAATGGAAGTTTATTATACAGGAAATCATTGGTCATAAATTTCCCAACCCAAACCGAATATAAAAAAACATTCTCTCGAATACATGATCCATTCCAAAGCGTAAATTCACAACTATATAGATTGATAATTTATATTAAAAATATGTTATGCCAAACAATGGCAACGAACAATAAATTCGTACTTTGTTTTGCATATATCAACTAGCAACCATTGTTCCTTTGAGAAATTAAAACGACAACAATTATGCAATTTTTCTTCTAGATCTCAAACTAATAATAAACTTTCAAGTTCAAACTTAGAATTGCAACATAATTTAGTTTTGATTTCTAAATATCTTAGTATACAATAAAATATTAATGCAATTACAAATCTGAAATGAAAATACTGCAACCGACGATGAAGAATCGAAGATTTTCTTCAGCAAATGGCGCTTATTTCTTTCTCCCACTTGCTAATCATTGAGACTTCACTGGTACCTCCCATCCAACACTAGGGGCACTCTTCTCCCCCCTTATTCCCCCCAGATGCAATGGGGCCAAACACAAAATCTAGAAATGCTTTAGCACCAAGTTTTCCTCGCAAGGGAGAGCTACCACTCTATCCTCAAACTTGGTCACCCAACTCTCACAAGTAAAAAACAATCCCAAAAATGATGTTGGAAGCATAACTTTAACAATAATCAATCCCCCTTTCCCATCTAAACCATTTTCTTTATAGGAATTTCGTCACTCACACATGCCCACATGCACAATCAATGAACTTTTTAATTAAATAAATTAGGATTCTTCACCCTCACACTTGTCACCCTCTCCCCAAGTTACACAAGTAATTACATATTTTATTTTAATTAAAAGTCAATTTCCCTTACATTTCCCAAATTTATTCCTTCAATTGCTCTTA